>PGFW01006496.1:7384-18624 GCA_003123925.1 Haematobia irritans
TTTGTCAGAAATTGGTTGTAAATAGGAAAATTTATATCAACCATTTTTTTGTAGTAAGAAATTTTATCAAAATTTCTTTCCTATGGGAATTTTTGTCAAAATTTGTTTGCTTTGGGAAATTTTTCAAAAATTTCTTTGCTATAGAAAATTTTGTTAAAATTTCTTTGCTGTAGGAAATTTTTGTCAAAATTTCTATTGTATAGAAATTTTGTCAAAAATTTCTTTGCTATAGAAATTTTTGTCACATTTTTTTTGCTATAGGATATTTTGTCAACATTTCTTTGGCTATAGGAAAATTTTTGTCAAAATTTACTTTATTTAGTATATAATTTTGTCAAAAAAACTGCGGT
This sequence comes from Haematobia irritans, assembly GCA_003123925.1. Classification (NCBI taxonomy): domain Eukaryota; kingdom Metazoa; phylum Arthropoda; class Insecta; order Diptera; family Muscidae; genus Haematobia; species Haematobia irritans. Next base: position 7,735 of record PGFW01006496.1, read on the forward strand.
ATGGAAAATTAGTTATAAGAAATTTTGTCAAAATTTTCTTTGTTGTAGAAATTTTGTCAACATTTTTTTTTTGGCTATGGTAAATTTTGCCAACATTTCTTTGCCATAGGAAAACTTTGTCAAATTTTTTTGGTTATCGGAAATTTATATCAACATTTTTTTGGCTATAGGAAATTTTGTCAGAATTTGGTAAAAATTTCTTTGCTTTAGAAAATTTGGTAAAAATTTCTTTGCTTTCGAAAATTTTGTCAAAATTTCTTTGCTTTAGAAAATTTGTCAAAATTTCTTTGCTTTAGGAAATTGTTTCGAAATTTCTTTGCTATAGGAAATTTTGCCAAAGGCAATTTGTCAAAAATTGCTTTGCTATGGGAAAATTTTGTCAATTTTTTTTTTGCCATAGGAAATTTTGTCAAACTTTTTTGGCTTATAGGAATTTTGTCAGAATTTGGTAAAAATTTCTTTGGTTTAGAAGAGTTTGTTAAAATTACAGTGCTATGGAAATTTTTGTCAAAATTTCTTTGCTATGGGAAATTTTGTCAAAATTTCTTTGTTATAGGAAATTTTGGTCAAAATTTCTTTGTTATCGAAAATTTTGGTCAACATTTTTTTGTTATAGGAAATTTTGTCAAAATTTCTTTGTTATAGGAAATTTTGTCAAAATTCCTTTGTTATAGGAAATTTTGTCAAAATTTCTTTGTTATAAGAAATTTTGTCAACATTTCGTTGTTGTAGAAAATTTTGTCAACATTTTTTGGCTATGGGTAATTTTGTTAACATTTCTTTGCCATAGGAAACTTTGTCAATTTTTTTTGGTTATAGGAAATTTGGTCAAAATTTTCTTCTTATAGAAAATTTTGTTAAAATTCCTTTGCAATAGGAAATTTTCTCAAGATTGCTTTGCTATGAAAACTTTTGTCAATATTTCTTTACTTTAGGAAATTTTGTCAAAATTTCTTTGCTTTGGGAATTTTTGTCAAAATTTGTTTGCTTTGGGAAATTTTTTGAAAAATTTCTTTGCTATAGAAAATTTTGTTAAAATTTCTTTTTTATAGGAAATGTTGTCAAAATTTCTTTGTTATAGAAAATTTTGGTCAAAATTTCTTTGCTATAGGAAATTTTGTCAAAAAACTGTTGGAAAATTTGTTTATAAGTAGGAAAGAAATTTTGATAAAATTTCTTACTACAAAAAAATGGTGATAAAATTTCCTATTTACAGACAATTTCTGACAAAATTTTCTATAGCCTACAAATTTTGACAAAATTTTCTATAGCCTTAAAATGTTGACAAAATTCCCCATAGCCTTAAAATTTTGACAAAGAAATTTTAACACAATTTTACATAGCAAAGAAATTTTGACAAAATTTCCTGTAGAAAAGAATTTTATACAAAATTTTCTATAGCGAATAAATTTTGACAAAATATATATGGCAAAGAAATTTTGATAAAATTTACAATGCAAAGAAATTTTGAAAAAATTTACAATGCAAAGAAATTTTGAGAACATCCTATAGCAAAGAAATCGTGAACAAATTCCACATAGAAAAGACAAGAATTCTCAGATAGAAAAACCAAAATTAATTATTGACATTTTCTTTAGCTATGCGAATAGCAAAGAAATTTTAACAAAATTTCCTATCGCAAAGATATTTTGACAAAATTTCCCATGGCAAAGAAATTTTGACAAAGCTTTCTATAACAAAGAGATTTTGACAAAATTTCATATGGCAAAGAAATTTTGTCAAAATTTCCAATGGCAAATAAACTTTGACAAAATTTTCTATAGCAAGGAATTTTTGATAAACAATTTTCCTACAACAACGAAAATTTGGAAAATTTTGATAAGTTAAAGAAAATGTTGACAAAATTTACGACAGCAAAGAAAAATTACTTTCTTCCGGAATGAAATTTTAAAATTTGTTGTAACATATTTTCTTTAAAGATCTTTGTTTAGCATCGAAAGTAAACTTAGTTCATCTCAAAATTTCGTGCCTCAGAAAAGAAAATTATTCTTTCAGTGTAAGTTATACATGCAGATATTTAAACCCTGTAGTTCCATTTAATCTCTAGCATTGCTAAACTCTAAAAATAATTGTATGATTTGATACGTTATCCGATTATTATTCTAATTAAATCTTTTCCTTTTAATAAAAACACAATTGTTTTCTCAAGATTGGTCTACAATTGTTGTTATTGCAAAAATATTAAGCAAAAAAAAACAATTTATGGAAAAATTAAATGAACTGTGTCGGCGACGTATAGCCTTGTTTATATTTCTCTATTCATGAGAAAAATAAAATACATATTTCTTATTTTTCAGCACTTAACAAATTATTCATATATAGAGATGATATTGAAACATATGTTCCATTTATTTCTCATTCGCATTTCAAATGCCCTCTTTTAAATGAAACAAAAAAGAGAGGGGAACAATACAAAATAAACATTTACCAAGTATTTTGGTATGAACTCATTATGGCAAATTTTTCTAATTATAGCAAAAACAAAAACAAAAAACAATTTTTTTTGAATTCTCAATAAATGCCAATTCATTGCGATGATTTGATTTGAAGATGAACAATCAATGTAGCTTACAAATAAAAAAATTGAATTCGACTGTTAATTGATTTAAATCAAATTCAGTTATATTTAAATTAAAAATAAAATTTTGACATTTTCTATAAAAGTAAACTTGTGACAAAATTTTCTATAGAACTAAAATTTTGAAAAAATTTTCTATAGAACTTAAAATCTTTGACAAAATGTTTCTCTTAGAAATAAATTTTCTTTTTTTTATGCATTCTCTGTGACAAAATTTCTCTATAGAATAAAAATTTTGACAAAAATCTTCTATAGAAATAAAAAATTTTGACAAATTTTTCATATAGAAATAAAATTTTGACAACAATTTTCTTATAGAAAAAATTTTGAAAACAAATTCGTATTAGAACTTAAAATTTTGAAAAAAGTTTCTATAGAAATAAAAATTTTTGAAAAATATTCTATAGAAATACAATTTTGACCAAAATTTTCTATAGATATAATGTTTGACAAATCTTTAATAATATTGAAATATTCTATAGAAATAAAAATTTTGACAAAAATTTATCTATAGAAATCAAAATTTTGACAAAATTTTCGTATAGAGAAATGAAAATTTTGACAAAATTTTCTGTAAAATAATTTGACAATCAATTTTTCTATAGAACTAAATTCTTGACCACAATTTTCTATAGAACTAAAATTTTGAAAATATTTTCTATAAAACAAAAATTTTGACAGAATTTTCTATAGAACTAAAATTTAAAAACAAAAAATTATAGAACAAAAATTTTGACAAAATTTTCTATAGAAATAAAAGTTTGACAAAATTTTCTAAAGAAGTAAAATTTTAACAAAATTTTCTATAGAAATGAAATGTTGGCAAAATTTTCTATAGAACTAAAATTTTGAAAATATTTTCTATAAAACTAAAATTTTGACAAAATTTTCTATAGAATTAAAATTTTTAAAAAATTTTCTACTTTACAGAAATAAAATGTTGACTAAATTTTCTATAGAAAAAAAAATTAACAAAATTCTCTATAGAAATGAAATGTTGACAACATTTTCTATAGAAATAAAATTTTGACAAAATTTTCTATAGAACTAAAAATTTTTCTATAAAACTAAAATTTTGACAAAATGTTCTATAGAACTAAATTTTTTTAAAAATTTTCTATAGAACTAAAATTAAAAAAATCTATAGAACTAAAATTTTGACAAAATTTTCTATAGAAATAAAATTTTGACAACAAATTTTCTATAGGAATAAAATGTTTAACAAAAATTTTAGTAGAAATTAAATGTTGACCAAAATTTTTCTATAAGAAATTAAATTGTTGACAAAATTTCTATAGAACATAAACTTTTGTGAAAAAATTTTCTATAGAAACTATAAATTTCTTTCTTATAAAACTAAATTTTGACAGACATTTTCTAGTAGAAAATAAAATGTTTTGAAACAATTTCTATAGAACTAAACCACCTTAAAAAAAATCTATAGGAACCTAAAATCGCCTGTTGCAAAATGTTTCTATAGAAATGAAATGTTGACAAAACTATTTCGTATTAGAATTAACAGTTTAACAAAGTTTCTACGTAGGAAGAAAAATTTTATGAAAACAATTTCTATAGAAAGTAAAAATTTGACAAATCATTCTATAGAAATGATAATTTTTACAAAAATTTTTCTATAGCAAATAAAATTTTGACTAAGATTCGTTCTAAGAATGAAATGTGACACAAATTTTTTTATAGAAATAAAATTCTTCGACCAATAATATTCTATTAGAAAAAAAAATTTTGGACAAAATTCTCTATAAAACAAAATTTGGACAAAATATTCACTATAGAAATTAAAATGGACAATATTCTTCCTATAGAAATTAAATGTTTGACAAAATTCTATAGAAGTAAACTTGTGACAAATTTCTCGTATAGAAATGAACTCGCTGACAAAATTTTCTATAAAAAAAGCAAAATTTTCCATTGAAAATCAAAATTCTTTAGACAAAATTTTCCTATTAGAAGCTACAATTTTGAAAAAATTTCCTTAGAAATAAAATTTTGACAAAATTTTTCTATAGAAATAAATTATTGACAAAATTTTCCTTATAGAAATAAAATTTTTACAAAATTCTATAGAAATAAATTTTAACAAAAATTTTCTATACGAAAAATAATTTGACATATCCTGTCTACAGAACTAAAATTTGAAAAAAAAACTTCTGTATGAAACTAGGGATTTGACAACATTTTCATATAGAAGTAAGACTCCCCCTCCTGTGACAAAATTTCTCTATAGGAATGGCCAATGTGTGACAAAATTTTCCTATTAAAACAAACAAAATTTTCATGAAAATAAAATTTTTGACAAATTTTTATAGAACTATGAATTTTAAATCAGAACTTCTATAGAAACTAAAATTTTGAAAAACATTTTCTATAGAATTTAAAATATTTGACAATTTTCTATAGAAATGACAAATTTTGACATAATTTTTCTATAGAAATGATAATTTTGACAAAATTTTCTATCCGAAATTTGAAATGTTGACAACAATTTTCCTATAGAAGTAACTTGCTGACAAAATTTTCTATATAAAATAGACAGATTTGACAAAATCTCTCTATTGAAATTTAATTTTAACAAAAATTTTCTATAAGAATGAAATGTTGACAAAATTTTCTATAGAAGAATAAATTTTTTAACAAAATTTCTTATAGAACTAAAATTTTTGAAAACTAATTTCTATAGAATAAAAATCTTTGACAAAATTTTCTATAGAAATAACATTTTTGACAAAATTTCCTATAATAATACTATTTTTGAAAAAATTTTCTATAGAATAGAATTTTGACAAATAATTTCTATTAGAAATGAAAACGTTGACAAATTTTCTATAGAAATGAAATTTGCAAAAAAAAACCAATAGAAGTAAACCTGTGACAAATTTTCTATGGAAGTAACTCTGTGACAAAAATTTTCTGTAGAAAATAAAAATTTAAGACAAAAATTTTCTATAGAACTAAAATTTGACCAAATTTCCATAAAATAAAGTTATGACAAATATTTTCTATAGAACTAATATTTTTGACAAAATTGTTGACAAACTTTCTATAGACACTAAAATTTGAAAAAATTTTCTGTAGATATTAGAAATATAGAAATAAAATTGTGACAAATTTTCTTATAGAAATTAAAAAGTTTGACCAAAATTTCTACTAGAGAATAAAGTTGACAAAGAACATCTTCTATAGAAATGAAATTTTTTACAAATTGTTCTATAAGAAACTAAAATTTTGAAAAAATTTCTCTATACATATACAAATTTTGACAAAATTCTACGTACTAGAAAATAAAAGTTTGAAAAAGATGTTCTATAGAAATAAACAAATTGAAAAAGATTTTCTATAGCAAACAACAAATTTTGATAGAAATAAACTTGTGACCCATATAATTTTCTGTTAGGAATAAATTTAGACCAAAAATTTTTCTATAGAACTAAAATTTTTTTAACAAATCTTCCCGCCCTATTAGCCAATGAAATGTTGACAAAATTTTTCTATAGAAATAAATTTTGACACAAATTTTCGCATAGATAATAAAATTTTGACAAACGATTTTCTATAGAAATAAACATGTTGACAAAATTTTCTACTAGAACTAAAAACTTTTTAAAAAATTTCTATAGCTAAAACTAAAATTCTATGAAATAAAATACAATTTTCTATAGAAAATAAAAATTTTGACAAAATATTTTCTATTAGAAATAAATATTTGACAAAATTTTCTATAGATAACTAAAATTTTGAAAAATTTTCTTTAAATAGAAATTTAAAAATCTTTGATAATTAAAAATTTTCTAAGAAATAAAATTTTGACAATCCAGAAATTAATTTACAACTTATCTATAGAAATACAGAATTTGACAACATTTCTATAGAAAATAAAATTTGACAAAATGTTCTATAGAACCATAAACTTTGACAAATAAATGTCTTATGCAAATCATAAATTTTTGACAAAATTGTCTATAGAAATAAAATTTTTTTGATACAATTTTTTCAGTAGAAACTTAAAATTTTGACAAGAATTTTCTAAATAAAATTGAAACAATTTTTTAGAAAAATTTCAATTTCTATAGAAAAAATTGACAACCATTTTACTAGAAATAAAATTGACAATTCTATGAAACAAAATTTTGAAGAAAACATCAAAATTAGAAAAATAAAAAACTTATATAAAAACAAATTTTGAAACAATTTTCTACTAGAAATACAATTTTGACAAATTTTCTATAGATATAAAATTTTTGACAAAATTTTCTTATTAGAAATAAAATTTGACAAAATTTTCTCATAGAATAAAAATTTTGACCAAAATTTTCTATAGAAATAAAATTTTTGAACAAAATTTTTCTATAGAAATAAATTTTGACAAAATTTTCTCTGTAGGAAATAAAATTTGACCACCCAATTTTTTCTACAAACTAAAATTTGACACATATTTTTAAGAACTAAAATTTTGAAAATATTTTCCTATAAAACAAAAATTTTTACAGAATTTTCTATAGAATAAATTTTAAACAACAAAAAATATAGAACAAAAATTTTTGAAAAAATTCGTATAGAATAAAAGTTTGACAAAATTTTCTAAAGGAAGGTAAAATTTTAACAAAAATCTTTCTTATAGAAATGAAATGCTTGGCCCAAATTTCTATAGAACTAAAATTTGAAAATATTTTTCTATAAAAACTAAAAATTTTTGACAAAAATTTTCTATAGTAGAATTTTAAAATTTTTTAAAACAAATTTTCTACTTTACACAAATAAAATGTTTGACTAAATTTTCTACTAGAAAAAAAAATTAACAAATTCTCTTTATAGAAATGAAATTGCTTGACCAACATTTTCTATAGAAATAAATTTGACAAAATTTTGGTCGAAGCAGGCAATCGAACCCACTGACCTCGTGTGTATTGCAAGGCGCAGCATGCTAAACAATTGCACCACGTGGTATTTTCTATAGAACTATATAATTTTGAGGCGAAAAAGCATTTTCAAATTTTGGAAAAAATTTAACTTTTAAATGATATTAAATTTAGGTGTTTTGATTGTATCGATTCATTCGCCATACAATTTTTAGAAATAGAAATAATTAATTTTATATACAAGGCTTCCATTAAATTTACTGCTGCATATTGTATTTCCAACGAATGCAAATAAAATGACCAAACAATTCATCCGGAAAATTAAATGAAATTATAAACATTTATGAGAATGGGGTGAAAAACGGAAATAGTCCTATGTTTCCCTGATTATGAAAGGTAATAACTGTCTATTGTTATTACATGAAACAAAAAAGTAGTTATGGGTCAATGAATAAAAAATGGAATCATTATGGAGACATGGATGAAGGGAGTGAAGTTAAAGTTCTTTAAAGGTTATCCCTTATGAAGCGAGATTGGGTGCGTCCAAAATGTGGTTGAAATGCAACAAGTCTATGCATGTATAACAAATAAACACCCTTTTTGCCATTCCATTGCAGCATAAATTGGGCGAGGCTATCATAAGGCCAACAAAAAAAAAACATAAACAAATTGAAGCAACAAATGATAACAAACATTTATTGAAACCACGAGAACAGGAAATAATATGAGTGGGGAGGAAAAATAAAAACATTTGTTTTTTATTCAGGCAAAAGACCGGGTGTCTTGCTTTTTTGACAATACAGCAAAACACAACGTAAACTTTACCATCAACATGCAATGTTTGAAAAGGAAATAAATTTGAATAACAACACATAAAAAAATGTAAAAATAAAAATAACAAAAATATTTTTAAGCATTACATAGGAAAGATAGATGCAAACAACAGCAACAACAAAAAAGGAAATCATATCACCCTCAATGTCACTCAAATTTATCCACCGAAATTTCACATGAAAAAACCTGATTGACATTCAGCGAATGTCTAACGTCAAAATTCCACATAAACTAAGTTTCGTTTATTGTCACTTGAAATAATAGAAAGCAAAAGTAATGTAATACCTAATACGGCAAAACAAAACCCCACCAAGTTGTGGGATAAAACTCTCATTGGAATATTATTATTTTTTATTCATTTTTTATTATTCATTAAAAATTGTTAATTTGTCAACGTGGGAGGATTTTGCAAATAACTTTATTTTATTAGATGTACACGCAAAAAAAATATTAAATAATTCCTCTCAAATGAAAGTTTAGACCAAGCTTTGAATCGTTTGAGATTTTCTTTTCTTTTATATCTATGTTAACTTGTTTTTAATGTTAAATTACATTAAATGTGATCATTCATGTTAAATACTCATTACAGTGTTATCATTGCTATGCTAGCGATTATTTACAATAGCAAAAGATTTAACTCTCTTGCTCTCATCTCATTTAGAGGTTACTTATTTCACGCATAAATTTATTTCGCAATAAACTTATTTCTAATGTTAAATTTCATTGAGAGATTATTTATGTTAAATGCTGATTGCAGTGTTAAATAAGCATTGCTATGCTAGTGATGACACAAGCTGTAACTCTCTTGCTCTCATTAGTTGTGTTAAATATCTCAATTGTGTTTGAAGTGTATATGACACAAATGACATTTTTTGTCTTTTGCTCTCAATTGTATTTCTTATCATATCACTCTTCAACATGCATAGAGTACTCTAGATTACGTACTCTAATATAAATTGTAACATCATTCTAATCGAACAGTTAAAAAATAATAGAGCAATCAAAGAGAGAGTTTATTTTCAGAAGGCTGAAAACGATCAACGAACACTATAAATAACAATCGCTAGGACTAAGTACGAAGATCTCAAGACTATAAAAGTCTAGAAATAAAATTGAATAAATATAAAACATTAAAAATAAAATTAAATAAATACAAAAAATCAATTAATTAATTGTACTCTTATGCCCTTATAGAGACAATATCATCCGATGATCTCCTCCTAATCAAATAACCCCTACAAAATAACGTCAATAATCAATACCAGATATCATAACAAAGGCATTGTTAAAACGCCATTGAATAATATATCCAACGACAACAATTTTATTTTAGTTAAAAACAAATGTTGGTGTTGCAAGCATTTTCCTAAACTGCATTCGATATTCGCTATAAACAATAAAATTAAAAAAAAATAAACTATAGGAGAGGGAAAATTACGTCGAAACAAAATAGCAAAATCAAACAATGGAACGACCAATGAGTTCTGTTGTGAATATCAACGATGAGTGAGCGAGTAAAGATCGATCGATATGTATGTTATGGGCGGTTAAAATGGTATAAATCTATTTTGAGATATATTTGTAAGAAGGCCGATAGTTTTTTTTTTTCTGTAGATAACAATATCAATAGTTGCTTTTATTATTAAGATTGGACATTTTGATTCTAAATTTATGAAAAATACAAAAAAAAAAAAATAAATTAGTTATACTCCCGAAAATAAAAATTGCGATCTGTACTCGGCTAAATGGCTTTTATAGGCTTAAAACTCGATAAGCCGGCTTTGAAGTACAAAACGGAAGATTCTCTCTCTCTCTCTCTTGAGAGATGGTAGAATTTGATTTCAATCTTTTGTATAAAAAGAGAGAGCACTTAGATGACATTCTCTATGCTTAGGTACTCTTTGTAGAATTTTTTAATCTTAAGCGCAGATTTTTTTACATCTATGAGGTCTGTAGAAATAAATTTTGACAAAACTTTCTATAGAAATAAAATTTTGACAAAATTTCTATGAAATAAAATTTGACAAAATTATCCTATAGAAATAAAATTTGACAAAATTTTCTATAGATATAAAATTTTGACAAAATTTTCTATAGATATAAAATTTTGACAAAATTTTCTATAGATATAAAATTTGACAAAATTTTCTATAGTATAAAATTTTGACAAAATTTTCTATGGATATAATTTTTGACAAAATTTTTATAGATATAATTTTGACAAATTTTCTATAGAATAAAATTTTGAAAAATTTTCTATAGAAATAAAATTTTGACAAAATTTTCTATAGATATAAAATTTGACAAAAACTTTCTATAATATAAAATTTTGAAAATTTTCTATAGTATAAATTTTGACAAAAATTTTGCATAGAAATAAAATTTTGACAAAATTTTCTATAGAAATAAAATTTTGACAAAATTATCTACAGAAATAAAATTTTGACAAAATTTTCTACAGAAATAAAATTTTGACAAAATTTTCTATAGAAAAAAAATTTTGACAAAATTTTCTATCGAAGTAAAATTTTGACAAAATTTCCTATAGAAATAAAATTTGACAAAATTTCTATCGAAGTAAAA
>PGFW01006499.1:10603-27741 GCA_003123925.1 Haematobia irritans
CATACGTTGAGAAGAGATTGTTTTTTATTATAAATACTCTGGGAAAGGAAATCATGCATCGCGTTCCCGGTCATTCGTTTTGTTAAAGACAATGAAAATAATACCTACACAAATCGGGGAAAAAAATTGGTCCTTCTAGCAAGCTCGCGAAAGATCCAAAGTTATTTAATTGCTAAAGGTTCGGTAGTAGAGGTGTGCATGAATGGACGAAACAAATATGTAGTGCGTGAAATAGAGCGGGTTCGTGAGTGATAAATTTAATACTTACTCGTATGTGACGAAATTTCAATTTACTTGCTGTCAAACTAATATTCTATTCGCATGATATTTTTGATACCTTTGCTCATTTCCCGTTGGAAAATGTCGGCCGAGTGTGCGTGAATTTAATCCTCGTGAGTAGTTGCGTGCGCGAGTTTTCATTTTCAGTTTCCGTGAATGTGAGTGAAATTCACTCACAGTTCTACTAACAATCAAAATAAAAAAAACAAAAAACTTAAAACTCTAGCCAGATTTAAATGTCTTTCTATTTATTATTGGAATTGAATTCTCTTACTTCCAATCAAAATGTTGGTCTTGGATTCAGGCTAGCGAAACAAATTTATGCTTAGGTCGGGCCTCTTAAATGTCAGCACAAAAAGTGTAGATGATGAAAACAAAAGAATCAAATATCATTAAAATATTTAGTACTTTTATACATACATGGTAGAGTAGGTCGCGGTATGTAATTCTGCGCGTGACACCGCGACTTACTAACTCTTTTATTGCGACCGTCGATTGAAAGAAAAGCAAAACTTTTAATTAGAACTCCTAGTTGGGAAAATAAAACACTTGACAGTAAGAATTCTTGGTTTCAAAGACTCACATGTTCTTTATTCTCCAAATTATCGCCCAACTGAGGGTGGACAATAATTGTTTCATTGTTGCTACCTTTAGAAAGATGGACAAAAACAAAAAAAATTAAGAGGTTGGCGAAAACCAAAATTTAATGAATTGAAAGAAGTTTGCATAAATTCTTAGCTACGAAATATCATGGTTTCGCCCAATACGGGACTATCGGTGGTTTGGACCAGATTAACCGTTTTTTTCTTTGATTTCATTTTAGCAAAGTCCATCAATTTTTCTGTCTAATTTGTTGCTTTACTATTACCTTGCTTTAAATTCTTCTCTTCCTCTCCTCCTCCCCTCGAATCTTCTACTTGTCATGAGAAGTAGTCTTCAAATTGTTCCTTCATTGCTACATTTTGTTTAGTAATACCCCCCTGGTCATTTGCTTTTATTGTGTTAACAAGTTACCGCTCCAACTCGTTTGGTCACAAGTCTATGTCCAATGTGAGCAAGCGTAGCTACACTAGTTAATTCGCTTCCGACTTATATTTAATATTCTGAATTTCTATCCTATTTTATTACTCTTAAATTGGCTCCTCTCCTCCTACTTATAGTTGTTACGGCTCATCGTCAGGCCCCGCTTATACCTCCAGTTTGAAGGGTTTCCTTAATTACGTTCCAGTTGTCGGGCTCGGGAATTATTGTCATATTGCTCTTTTGGCTCTCTCTTGTTATTCCATAGTAGATGCGTTTCCGTCTACTTGCGTCGTACTTCGCTGCTTGATTGAGGATAGAGGTATTCAATATTTTACTTAAGGAAGGAATCCTATAGTAAATATCTCCATTCCCCAGCTAAATTATGATAGGGCTATGATCGCGTTCATAATTGCCTCTCTTGCCTTCTCCTCTGATGCTGTTTTGGAAATCGGGTATATTGCTGTGCTCATCCTGTTCTAACTGCTCTGGTCCTTGCCTCGCTAGTTCTTTACCACTAGTTCTGTACGAAGGTAACCTCTCGTTGAGTCTGACCGTTGAAATCTGACCGTTCATCCTCTTTTCCCCTGCTTCCAAGATTGTTGTTTCTGCTTTTCTGTTCGTTTCCTTATATGTGAATTCTTTTTTAGTGTAAACTTTTCACTGCCACAGATTCTATTATATATATTTTTTGTATTCTTTATTTTTCCTGCCGCTCCTTTTTGTTTCTTTTCCTACCCCTAACTCATCCTCCCGAAAAAAACAAAAAATTCTTCTAATTGAAATTCCTCCGAATGGAAATAAAATCCACCTCCCTGGCAGTAAGCAATTCTTGTTCAGACTCACTATGTTCTTATTTCAAATTTTATGCCCTGAAGTACAAAATTGTTTCAAAAAAATACTCCAAGAGGTGCGAAAACCAAATTTGCTCAATACCGATGTGTATTGGATTCCCGTTTTGTTTTTTCTTATTGTCATTTCAGCAAATCATAAGATTTTGTCCCTTAATTTTGCCTTGTCCCCATTCCTTTAGGCTATGTATGGGCCCTCTACATATGCTAACTCGCGTGAATCACCGTTGACGTACTGGTGAACAACCTCATCTCGCAGAAGCAAGCTCTCGTGAATATGACTAATTCCATTCACAGACTGAAAACACCCGTATTGTCGTGGTGGCGGGGTTTCAACTAAGATTTATTTTATTTATCAATTAAAATTACATACACACCCAAAAATTCATTTCTTTTTTGGGTTTAACTTAACTCTTAGTTTTACTTTTCTCAAACAAATTAACTTTTATGGGCTTTGAATTCTTAATTAGATCACGGTCTAGAGTGCTTTGCGGAGCAGGCGTTGCTGCCATCTTTTGCGTCGATCGGACCAAAACCTGGTTCCACAAACTTTTTCTTTAACTTTTTTAAATTTGGGTCCGCATGGTCCGGGTATCCAAACGGAATTTAGCCCCCCATTCTTGGTCCATTTGTTATAATGTTTAGTTAACAATTTATCCATTTTTTGAAGTATTTTAATATTACATATCTCAATAATATTTTCCAAAAAACTTGGATTAAGGATTACCAATTAAAAACCTCACAGCAAATTGCTATGAAAACTTCCAAGACAGTAACCTCTATAGAGATCCGGCTCGTCATGGGACTATTACCAATATAACCAACCTATGTGATTGTATATCGCGTCATTTAAAATTACCCCTGGGAAAGGATCTGACCAATCAACAACGTCTTCACACATTGAATTATTTCGGACTTTCTGACTGTTAGCAACAATAGACTTTAAAAATTCGACATTTCAACAAACTCTACATCTTCGCCCAAATTCTACAACAAGTACTTATACGGCCCCGTTTTTAAGTTCGGCCAGGGCCGAATCTTATGTACCCTCCACCATGGATTGCGTAGGAACTTCCTACGAAAGACTGTCTCTCACATCCACAATCGACCACTACGTTTGGGTCCTGTGCGGTATCTCTCTAAACCACTTCTTAACATCGGTTGTCTTAAATTGTGAGTTAGTCCATACGTGGTGTAGGGTGTATACCTTAACAAATAAGTTATGTCATAGGTAATCCTGACAACATTAATTTTTGGACGTTACGCAGTGTATTGGGGATCGATCCTGTTGGGCTTACTACTATATCAACTCTTAGACCGATATGGACACCCTTTAGTAGGCATGGCTGTTTAAATGCCATATAACAGCACAATGCTACCAAATTTCACCTGACTCGCCGCATGACATTTTCTGTCCTTCCAAGAGTGCTCCAAAACCAAATCTCAGAGGATTTGTTATATGGAGGGCTATATATGATTGATGGACTCACTATGGACCCTCCTTCTGGCCCATGGTTGCTTTAAATATCATATACATACCCACCACGCTCATCCAAATTCCCAATCCGCATCGTGACACCTCTCTTGCGCTTCCTCCACAAATTCGGCACCAGAGCCGTTTCAAACTCCTGGGGGACTCCGCGCTTATGATGGGCCGCTCATATATACTTATGGCAGCCTGATATATGAACCCAATTCCTGCATGGTTGGTTGGATACTCTCATTACCTTATGACATCACGTACGCAAACTTTCAACTGAGCATCATTGATCGAAATGCTTTGGTCTTCACCAGCAGGCGCGTCCGGAAGGTCAAGATCTGTGGCGTGACGGTTCATTCATGGGGGCTATAGTATAATTATGGCGACCGCAACGTGGACCACATTTGCCACTGGTCAGTAAGAGACCTAGCTATACTCAAGACCCGATGATGCAAAGTTTTCAGCCGGATCGAATGCAAATTTGCATTCTCTTACGCAGGCCTTCACAAGCAACTCGGGCGGATCGGTTTTAGTATGTGAGGCCCTAGTTCATATAATTTGCCGACGCCGACATGTGGACCAATTTCTTGCCGTCGTCGGTTGTGAGCACTAACCCCACTGTACCAACTATTGCTCAGATTGACTCAGGTAATCGGGGTTCACCACCGACACAGAATATATATACCTTTATGCCGGTCTTAGAAGCGATATTTTCGATATGCCTTACAAACGGCACCCATGACATTAATATACCCCTACTCCTCACGTTGATGCGGTCACTAGAAAAAGTGAAATATGACTGTTTTGTTCCCCGATTGCCACAACCGCCTAAATCACAACTTGAACAATTTCTAGTTTCACTTTATTTTATTAATATCAAGCACTATCGTCACAATAAAATTGCTTTTTGTAAGGCAATTCTCCCTCTACCAAAATTGGGCAAATTCTGGTCCGATGGAGCGAAATTTTGGCTCCGATTTTGGAAAACACTTTTGGTCCACAAAAAACTATGTCCGCCGCGTGTCGCGCCCAACGTTGTTTGCGACGAGTATTGACTTACCCTGCAACTTGATTCATGGGCATGTCCAAAGAACAAATCTGCCTGAGCGCGTGATCTATCATACACTTTATCTCTCGCTATGGATAAGATTGTAACCAAATCATCAGACCAAAGCGAAAACTGATGATGACACTTTTGAATCCTTCACATTAGTGAACGTTCCAAGCTCCAAGATTATGCCCTTTTCAAACGCGGGTCACCTGACATTCTCCTCCTCGTCCCCGGATCCAAATCTGCCTGAAAGCGCCTAAAATTTGACAAAGGAAAATGTGGAAAGCTAAAACGGAATTCATATAAACAAAAGCAATGATCTCCATAATATTGTAGTGTACCCCACACATCTTTGTTTCTTCAGTGTATCATTTATTTTTATTTTATTCCCTGCTTTATTTTCTTTTTTTCCAACAATTCTTCTTCCATCTACCCTAAATCAAATCCAGGATATATTTCCTAAACAAAGAGACTGACATCAATCCACAGACACTAGTGCCGATTCAAAGAGGGCAACTTCGACAAATAAACTTAGCTCAATGAAATGCATGTTCACTTAACCATTTGGGCATACGAGCCTTAACTAACGTCAGTTAACATGCTATCTTGCCCACCATCCGCTCTGGCTAATATATGAGGAAAGCAATGAACTACCATGGACATAGTTTTAACGGTGAATTAAAAACAAGACAAAGCCCTAATACAAACATAAGCAGTTTCCATACTTTATTGGTAAGATGTAATGTATGGTGAGGTCAAGATCGAAGGACGCGAGACGTATAAAACTCGGACCCTGGCTCGAATCTAAAATTAAGCATAGATGCTCCACTCTCTACCACTATACCAAAAGAACGATAACATCCCGTTTAAACTTTTTCTTACTACGGGACCTCATAATTGCCGGAAATTTGTATGCGCTGTCATGACTTTCCTTAGATAAAGGCACGTTGGGGTCTCACCGCCTGACTCATGTTTCCGCCGTAATGAAACACACTTACATGGGCACGATTCCTTGCAACAATAAGGAGACATGCGTGTGTGTGCCAAAAATTAAAGAAGACATCCTTCCTGCCCAAACATAATGAAGACATCCTTCCTTGCAAGAATTTAAGAAGACATCCCTTCTGTAAAATTAAGACGACATCCTTACCTGCAAAATTAAGAAGACATTCGCAGCCTCCGCCCAAGAGGCATCTCAAGAAAACATCTTTTCCTCCGCAAATTAAAATGACATGTTATCCTTGCCAAACTTATCGAGTGAAATGCAAAGAGTAGCCAATAAGACCGAGAGGACGGAGAGGAGAGTTGAAGACCGAGTCCACGCTAGCAATACACTCGTCCCAGATTCGCCTAATACAAGTTTGGCGGGCCCACTGCCCCCAAAGTACATTCCCCAGTCAAGATCAACGGGAATGTATTGAACCCCCGTTGTCGTGCTCACGGCCACGCCCTTCCATAGTGGTGTAAGGGAAGCTTTAAAGCAGGCTCAAGACTCAACATCAGTCGGCACGACCCAGGGAAATACGAACTGCATCGTGTTGACCATTTATAAGTACGGAGTGGAGAGACCGGTAGACCGACGTAAAACCGCAGAAAGCGACGGCCGTGTAATAGGCAAAGCTAAACACGCCTACAAGGCGCGGCGCGACGAGGAAAAAAAGGAAGTTAACCAAATCACCCGCAACAAGGAAAGGCCGGAGCAACGCTCCATGCTGGCGTAATCATGACGGAAGGATGAAACCGATTATTAAACAAAATCTTAACGATAATAAGTTTGGAATATTGAACATCTGCTAGAGTGAAAGAGAGCACCATGTACAACCTTATGATGCACACTTTGAATTTCACACATTATGAATTTCAAGATTCTAAATCTAGAAACCAACCTGGAAATGCAACTTCTGGGCAGACACATATGAATTGAATCTATCGCGCACGATAATGCAAATCAGCGAGAAATGAGGCAGCGGTTCATATGGGGGCCTATCACCATGGAATTCACGTCATAACCCGCCCCCTATCCGCTTAAGTTCGAGTCTCGCCAACTACTCATAGTCACAGAGTTTGAACGTATTTCTTCAAAAGGGTAATATAAAATGACAGACAAAATAACTTGCTCGTACAACTTATATAAACCTGCTACTTAGTAAGTTCTCATTATCTTTCTTATAGTATCCGCTGGTATTTCCTTATACATTACCTGTAATTTATTTATATCTCTCCTCCATCCATTGCGCCCTGACGCTTCGTCTGGTAACGCGCATTCACGTACTCTTGGCTCGGCTCACACTACCATTCGAATCGCTTTCCAAATCTAAGATGTTGTATAATTCACCTATTGTGATTTCACACTTATCTACCCGAGATCCCTTCATTAACCATCACCAATGCCCGACCTCTCCAATTTGGGCGCGGTCCCATTAGAATTTCGAACGGAGGAATTGGCATAGTGAGCTATTACTTAGCATTTCTAACGTATAACATTTCCAATATTTATCTCCACTCGCTAACATGCGTCCACCACTCTTCGTCCAATCATATCGTTCGGCAAGCCGACTAATTTTCGTTATCGGAAGGTTTCCATAAAAAGCCAACCATCCATACTAAAAACGTTCATATGTTGTGAATGCTTAACTTTAAGCTTTCGAACTAGCTCACCCGAAAGTCGCTCCCAACTGTTGACCCTCATGTATCAACTTTCCGATATCAGTTGACACCGCACCATTATCCGCGCGGGGGTGGGGGGGGGGGGGGGGGCGGGGGAGGCCGCGGGGGTCATCAAGCTCTGCGTTCCCCTCCGCCACTCCTCGCTCCGCTCATCACTGCTTCGGTCTCCGCCACTCTTATTTCATTCTCATACACACACACGAAAGTTATTAGATCTATTAAATACCGCATAGATCAACCAGCGAGTGGGAACGTCATCGCCGGGCCATCTGTACACCATGATCTTTAATGCGTCTTTTATATTGTCCAAGTTCAGTCATTCTTTCATTTGGGTTAGAGAAAACTATATTTTATAGAAAACCGTATTGGCGCTGGTCTTCTGGCCGTGTCGCCGTTATTGGGTTCTTCTACATCATCAGATACCCGCATTATGGCCACTGGAATCTTCTCTTCCCGTTTTTCTCACCTTGATCCTCTTTCACCATGACCTTTTTTCTTTCCTACAAGTCCAATTTTCCTCGGCTATTTTTGAAAAATCCAAGGTGCGCGAACACGTTTCAAAAAGCTCTACTTCGTTGCTTTGCTGATTCCCTATACGTAGATATGGAATAGCTACTTAATTATAAAAAGCCGATACTTGCCCGTGATCGACGTTAATTCCCCTCTATGTCCGTCGATCCTCCTCTCGTTCTCCCGTTCCCACCTACCTGATGGATCCTGTGTCCTCATAACCCACGTAAGCGGAATGCATTCGCTCCGAGTGTCACAAGACCCGAATTATCCCCGAATGAGATAGAGAGCATGGCAGACGCCAGTATGATGAAATGAAGATGATCGAATATATAGTCTTCATGCGCAACAAACCAAATTTATTGACAGCTTCTATAATGATCTCGTTATCCATTATGAGAAAGTATCACGTTCCCCATATGAGCAGACTATTACTCATCCTCAAATTTTTATTCAAGTTTACATGCCTAACTGTTGACATATGGTTGGTCCGGAAGTTAGTTTGGACTGCGACCCAATGCTTGCGTACGAGCAGGCTTTACGAAGATGAGTTCAGTCCTAGAGCGTCGGTTAAGCAGAAGCGAACCTTTGCAACCGTGGGCGAACTTATCCCCTTCCGCCCTCCTACCATCAATGCTGGTTCTATCCGAGGAGCTCCAACCGCCGAAGACGCGCGGCGTGTGATTAGAACAATTTGCGCCAGATTATCCGCGTTTCCCGCGGCGTGCAGTATGTCTATGTGCTGCATTCACACAATCATGTACGATGAGTTGCTAGTATCAGCCGATCTTATAAAGCTTATCAGATTTTGCGATAGACAGTATGGACTCTACATCTCTCTCTGTGTTCTAAGGGTTCTCAGTGACCTCCCCTCTGCACGCGTTCGTTTCCCTGGTTGACACTGTCGAATCATCGCCATATAATTCGTGCTCTCTGTCTCCAAATCTGTGGCACAACGTTTCACACTTAACAAACCGCACGTGTCTCGATCAATCGCGAATAAACCATTCAGGCCTCGAACTCACGACGGATCACAATCAGATCATCTGCCCCATCTCAGAATAAATTCCAATTTTTCCGCTTTTTTTATGCTAGGTCTTCAACATAGTCCATTCAAGTACTCCGTCAATCTCCCCGGACGGTCCCAGTCCTTATATATGATTATAGTATGATATGAATATTTTCCCATAGTATAGTCCTCATGGGTACAAGTTTTCTTGTGTCGAGGACTCTAATTTTCCAGTCTGATACCTGTATTTGCACTAGGAATTCCACTTCTAATAAAGTTCTCGGCCTGATCCTTCGTACCGAGCCCATCACTAAAACAAAACAGAGACCTGCTTAAATACCAATAGTCTTTCCGGGTAATTCGCTGTGTCACTTTCCGATGCGACACTCAGAAAATCCGCTACCTTTCCGTCGCTTCCTTTTTCACATACTCAATCTCAAAATCTATTTTCAGCCTCTATCCGCCACCTATTCAAGCGAGAAATCGCGTTCCTATCACAGGAAGCCAACCACCTTGGGGCGAGCGCGCGCCTCTCCCGGCCCGGCAACCGGCTCCGGCGCCGGGGCCCCCTGACGCCACCACGGCGCGCGAGCGCTTTCCGGGGCTGCCCGCACCCATGGCGGCTAGGCGAGTCGGCGCGGCGGGCCGCGAGCGCGCGCGCGGTCTGCTGCGCGGCGGCGGGCATCCCTCGCGGAGCCCGGCGCCGCTACGCGGCCGCCGGTCGACCTGGCGGGCCGGGCGTCGTTGCGCTGGCCGGCAGCTTCGCGCGCCCCGGCGCGGCCGACCCGCGGCCAACGGGCGGGGGCGTCAGTCCTCTAGGGGAGGTTGGTCCGTCCGAGGCCCGGCGGTGCATGACGTTCCGCCGCCGGGGGCCGGGGGCTGCAGGCGCGTGCGCCGCGGCACCAGCCCGGCACTCGATCGCCTGGATGGCGTCGCCGAATCACGAGATGTCCGCAACCGAAGAGATACTTCGTTCCGCCCAACACTCATGCACAACTCTAACTCCTTCTCCCAATATGCTTATAGTTCCTCGTCAAGGATCATTGAGCAGTTCCCTACTCGCGTCAGCAAATAGTCTATGTCGCGCTCCTTGACTAAAACCGGCACCCAAAGCACAAATTTGACTTGCCGCTCCGTCAGTAAGAAACAAATAATTTTCCAAAATCAAGGCATACAGCCAATAAAGGAGTTGTTCGTATTATCCTTTCGTCAGGTTTCGGAAAGCTTTCAACATAGTGAAGATCCTTCTCGCTCCACTTTTCCGTGCCTTCAACATGATCTCTATCCATAGGAGAACAGTCTATCCTTCGGACGGACAAGGCCTCGAACTCCGATCGGGAGTCACCACCATGACCAAGAAATGTACGACTCCCCTTAGCCAGGAGAAATCACATTTGTCGAGCTGGACACATCAAAGTTATGCGAGCGCAATTTAACCAAAAAAGACAGACCGGTGCGGCAATCAAATATTCTTTAGCTGCTAGGGCGTTCTTGTCCCTCCATGGAACGGTCGGGAGAAAAGTAAGAGTTCCCATCATCCCCACACAGACCTTGTCTAGTTCACCTACCTTCCCTTCTTCCCAGGGCCAGATGGGTACAGTTCGTCCGCGTGTGGAGAGGTGTAGCACGAGTCCGCGGGGCGATTTTTAAGCCCGAATGGCATCCTGATGAATTCAAAAGTGTCCATACAGCGTAGAAAAACGCCCGTCTTGCTCCGAATGGTCGCTCCTCTTCTCAACCATAATATACGAAATCCGCTTCCTAGAGTCGTGATAAATTGGGTCCCGAAGAAATCCATTGCTCCGCTGTTCCTCTGTTGTCAAAACAGGGCGAGTGCCGTATGATCGGGTGATAGCGGACTTTGCCGCAGATTGAACGGTTTACCATCTAAAGCCCGGGTAATCAATAACCAAACTTCCATTTCTGTACCGTCGACACTACCCCACCTTCTTGGTAAACCAATCAGAGTCGCAGAAGATTAATAAGGCTTGGATTTCCAGCAATGTCCTAATCTGATTCTCTATCTCCCTCTCGTCGGGATATAACGATAAATCTTTGGGAAAACAAGTCGGACAGAATTTCGTCTTCGTAGATGAGCTCGCAAATGCGTCGCACGTCGGCCCGTGGTCATAGGGCAGCGCACTGTCCTTCAAAATATAGAAAAGTATTTGCCTGTATAATTAACATTAAAAACTTTTGTCTCAAGCCGGCTATTTTCGCTCCTCTATGTTAATAAATTCCGGGTTAGCATATACTATCTAAAGCAACTCCAATATTCAATATCTCGCCTAGGGGACAGTTCACGTCCCCCATACAACTAACTAGAGTTGTCGATCAACCCATTAAGGGTACACGGTCGGGTAATCACACAATGAGAGTCGTCTATTCAAAAAGCTCCTAAATTCGATCTTACCCCAGTCGGCAGACGCAAAACGTTATTTCCGATACCACAATCAAAAGCAGCGATTTTCTTAACTTCTACTCAAGCCTCCTCACGGACATGGTCTCACCGGTCCTACCAAATTCAGATGGAAACGTCCACAATTACCTCGTGATTCACTATTCTAGACCCAGTAAGAGTATTCAACTTCAAATCGCCCCAAATATCCGGCGGTAATCCACCTAATCGTGGCCCACCACAGTCTCTTATAGCATCTTACCTTGCCATTTATCTCATTAATCGTTATGGAACTATTGGTAAGTTAGGATTTTGGGGCGCTGTGAACGAAATTCTCTTCACTGTGTTCACATTTCTATTTTCATCGGCTCATGCCGTTACCGTCATTATCAAAATTATAACTTCTATTATTCAAATTGGCATTATCATTATTATTGTTTTAGTTAATGAACATAACCCCCTGTTACTATGATATATTGTTGCCCGTATTCTGATTGGCCTCTTGGGTTTGAATTTCTTTTTTATTTTTATTAATTATTAATTATTATTATTCGATCTCGACATCTGTTCCTAATTCGAATGTCTCTAAGGAAGATCATTCTCAGTGAGATACGTTATCGCCTCATCTATACAATTTATATTATTCTGTATTAACAGAGTTCTAATGAACAAAGGTTAATAATTCATATAAATTTTAATAAAATATTCTTCTATTCTCTATAGGAGTAAATAGATCATTTCCTGGGTCTAAGACATATTTCGTGTTTAGTTTACTCAAAATCTGCAAAAGTTGTTTATGTAATTCAGATATGTTGTCTGTACTTACGTTCATAGCGCCATTTCTTAGCTTAAAAAAAGATTCCTTAACTCCAAACTCCTCCTTTAATTTTGTTATCTGTTCCCAGAATGGCTCCATCAGCGTTTCAATTGCTTGCAGGGCCTTCCCTTGCAATCGGTTAGCTAGGATGTTGCAAGTAACATCCACCTTATGTCGTCATTCCCAACTAGCGAAAGAATTATATTTACATCCCTCGAAATAGTTAGAAGAGCTGGGTATTCGCTGGTACCATTTTGGAAGAGGGGAATATTTCGGCTTCCCTCAGCCTTCAGCCAACGTTAGCGCCCTCCTTTTCCTTTATTTTTTGTGTAAGGATTTTTGTAGAAAAAAGAAAAAATTTGTATCACTTTTCGTTTTCTTTTTTTTATTAACTTTTCGTAGTTTGTAGGAAAAGGAAAAAAAGGTTTGTATCACTTTTCATTTTTCAGAACGTATTATTTTTTTTTTTTTTGTATGCGGAAGTGAATGTTCTTTTAGGATTCAACCTTTCACTTTGAATCCTACCGACTGCGCCAGTTTTGTTTTTATTGTCCGATAAATAAAATGAATAGACAAAATTTATTTTTTGTTTGGTTTAATAAGGTTCTATTTTATTTATCAATTAAAATTAATTACACACAAAAATCACTTTTTGGTTTTAACTTAACTGCTATTTATTTTTCAAAAAAATTTACTTTTTTTTTCGTCTGGCTGTTCTAATGTGTATATTGTCCTTCTTAGTGTGTCCTTATAGTGTCCTCTTAGGAATTGAGTCCACTGCCGGCCATATTCCACAAAGTCAAGTGGAATATCGAATAAATTCTCGTCCCTTGCCAGCTTATTGATAGTAGCTTTATCAGTACCAACAACACGGAACTTTCTCTTCGTAAAAATCTTGATTAAGATCTCTTTTCATCACGATATTTGTGGATAATTAATTCATATCTGCGCATGTTGGGAACATATTTCCTAATACTCGCTGGGGTGTTTTCGAAACCCCCTCGGTTGGAAAGGTTTCGGGCAAACCCTCATATGCAAAAATTGGCGGGTCTTATATGTTTAGGTAGAGTTCCAAATCCAATTTGTTCTCATATCCAGGTTAGCGTTCTCAAGTATTATTGCAAATATTCCGTACTGGCTTATAGTGGATGTGGGAATTGAATGTTTGCTTCCATCAAATCATTAATTGATGCTTGCCGACTGGGGCGTAAATCCATTTTAATCGCTGCACATCTTCGTAAACCACGAGCAAAATTATATCAGTCTAATTAATATTTCGTCGTGGATATTTTTAAACAAAACAAGAAAAATTTATTGGATAATGTTTGTCTAGAGATGGCTACGCACAAAATATATATAAGAGTAACTGAAAAAAGATCAATATTTGAAATAAGGAATGGATAAGGACTATCCTCGGTTTAAAAAAATAAAAGCTTTTCCTAGTAGCTTTAGTGTTAAACACCTTTCTTTAATAAAAACAATATTTTAATTTTACATCTGCTTATAAAAAGCGGTGGCCCACTTCTTTATTGAAAGTTCAAGTTGATTTTGTTTGTGGCTTAAAACGAAGTCTTAAAATTATAAATTCCCTAGTAAGATTATTTACTACTTAATTTACAGTCAGACGCTGCGGTTTTATTGAGAAAAAAGTACGCAATACATGTGTGCGTGCCATTCTGATTGACATCGCAAGCACATTGGTCATTTTGGGCCAACGACTTCGCTAAATTACCAAAGAAGCAAAATGTACTTAAAAAGGGAAAAATGGAAAAGCATAGTTTCATACTGTATATTTTATCTTATTTGGCTTGCGAGTTCCAAGTTATTGCTATTGAATATAAATTACGTTAACTTATATAATATATGAAAATTAATTCATATAAGATTATCGAATAGTTTTGCTGTAAAAAACTGTTCAGGATGAAAATTTCATCTACATTATTTGGTTCTACACATCCTCTCCAAACAAAATTTCTCATTTGAGTATATGAATTTAAATTTAATGTTATTTCGAAACTAAAATAAATAATTATTTACTCGTACTGTTGTAAATTTTAAATAACGCATCAGGAGAAACGCAGATCACTCAGATCAGCCCTTTACGCGATAATCCAATGGTACATAATTCTATGCTCCGTACCATCAATTTAGATTATAAATGTTTTGAAACTGATAAATTTCGTTTAATAACGAAAGAAAAAATTACTATAATGAAGAATGAAAATTAAAATTCTACGAGTGATAGATTTTTTATTTTTGAGGCGTGACGATTTAGTGTCACAGACCACGATATAAACTGACCAAAAATTAATTATTTTTTGGTTTATAGCTTTTATAAATTAGTAGGAAGCTAAACCGTTCTTTTAGACGATGACATTATCATCAGTGGGATGATGTTTGTGGAGTTGCTAGTTCGTGGTGTAGAGATTTAAACAGAAAGTTATGATGGTGGTATGCCGGAACAGAGGTTTAAGTCGAGTGAATTCCCCAAAAACATACGTGTAAAATTAAAATAAATACATTGTCAAATATTAATTGTATTGGAAAGTATAAGGTACCCTTTATTCGTAGCTGCCTGAGTGCAAACACTTTCCTACGAACAATGGAAACTGTTTCGTTACTTGACATTCTTTGCATACATAACCTTACAATGGATTGCTCCCTCTTTATTCGACATAAGTTGGCGCCATCTAATCGAACAAAGGGTTAATAATTCATATAAATTTTAAAAATATTCTTTCTATTCTCTATAGGAGTAAATAGATCATTTCCTGGGTCTAAGACATATTTCGTGTTTAGTTTACTCAAAATCTGCAAAAGTTGTTTATGTAATCAGATATTTGTTGTCTTACGTTCCAATAGCCGTCCATTTTCTTAGTAAAAAAGATTCCTTAACTTCACAAATCCTCCTTAATTTTGTTATAATCTGTTCCCAGGATGGATCCATCAGCGTTTCAATGCTGCAGGGCCCTTCCCCTTGCAATCGGTTAGCTTGGATGTTAGTAACAATCACTATGTTCTCTTAAGACTAGGCGAAAGAATTATATTAATCCCTCAAAATAGTTGAGAGAAGTAGGTTATTTCGCTGGTACTCATGAAGACGGGAATATTTCTCGGGCTTCCCCTCGCCCTTCAAAAGCAACGTTACGCGCCATGTTTTCCTTTTTTTTTGTGTAAGGATTTTTGTAGAAAAAAAAAAAAAGTTTGTATCACTTTTTCGTTTTTTCTTTTTTTATTAACTTTCGTAGTTTGTAGGAAAAGAAAAACAAGGTTTTACTCATTTTCCGTTTTTTCAGACGTTATTATTTTTTTGTATGCTGGAAAGTGAATGTTCTTTTATCCAATTTAATCGCTGCACATCTTCGTAAACCACGAGCAAAATTATATCAGTCTAATTAATATTTCGTCGTGGATATTTTTAAACAAAACAAGAAAAATTTATTGGATAATGTTGTCAGAGATGGCTAGCACAAAATATATATAAGAGTAACTGAAAAAAGTCAATATTTGAAATAAGGATGGATAAGGACTATCCTCGGTTTAAAAAAATAAAAGCTTTTCCTAGTAGCTTTGAGTGTTAAACACCTTTCTTTAATAAAAACAATATTTTAATTTTACATCTGCTTATAAAAGCGTGGACCACTTTTTATTGAAAGTTCAAGTTGATTTTTGTTTGTGGGCTTAAAACGAAGTCTTAAAATTATAAATTCCCTAGTAAGATTATTTACTACTTAATTTAACAAGTCAGACGCTGCGGTTTTATTGAGAAAAAAGTAGCAATAAATGTGCGTGCATTTATTGATGCAAGCACATTGGTCATTTTGGGCCAACGACTTCGCTAAATTGCCAAAGAAGCAAAATGTACTTAAAAAGGGAAAATGGAAAAGCATAGTTTCATACTGTATATTTATCTTATTTGCTGCGAGTTCACAGTTATTGCTATTGAATATAATTACGTTAACTTATATAATATATGAAAATTAATTCATATAAGGTTATCGAATAGTTTTGCTGTAAAAAAACTGTTCAGGATGAAAATTTCATCTACATTATTTGGTTCTACACATCCTCTCCAAACAAAATTTCTCATTTGAGTATATGAATTTAAATTTAATGTTATTTCGAAACTAAAATAAATAATTATTTACTCGTACTGTTGTAAATTTTAAATAACGCATCAGGAGAAACGCAGATCACTCAGATCAGCCCTTTACGCGATAATCCAATGGTACATAATTTTCTCCGTACCATCAATTAGAGATTATAAATGTTTTGAAACTGATAAATTTCGTTTAATAACGAAAGAAAAAATTACTATAATGAAGAATGAAAATTAAAATTCTACGAGTGATAGATTTTTTATTTTTGAGGCGTGACGATTTAGTGTCACAGACCACGATATAAACTGACCAAAAATTAATATTTTTTTGGTTTATAGCTCTTTATAATATTATAGGAAGCTAAACCGTTCTTTTAACGATGACATCATCAGTGGGATGATGTTTGTGGAGTTGCTAGTTCGTGGTGTAGAGATTTAAACAGAAAGTTATGATGGTGGTATGCCGGAACAGAGGTTTAAGTCGAGTGAATTCCCCAAAAACATACGTGTAAAATTAAAATAAATACATTGTCAAATATTAATTGTATTGGAAAGTATAAGGTACCCTTTATTCGTAGCTGCCTGAGTGCAAACACTTTCCTACGAACAATGAAAACTGTTTCGTTACTTGACATTCTTTGCATACATAACCTTACAATGGATTGCTCCCTCTTTATTCGACATAAGTTGGCGCCACTGGATTTTTAACTTTTGAGGTATGGTATCCTCCACTAGTATGTAATGAGAAAATATGGTGAGTTTGATTTTATCACCAGACGTAAATGTTATTGTTATTCTGCTCTGAATACTACTAACATATCTTTGTATCTATTTATAATGCAATATATGATATAATATTATACATATTCTTATTCTAATATGCAAACATTTCTTTATTGAGATCAAAAATTGTTTTGTTTTACTTAGAGTAAAATTTACTCGTTTGCAAAACAAACA
>PGFW01006513.1:9391-23604 GCA_003123925.1 Haematobia irritans
TTGCAACCTATTCTTGTTTTAATAATGTCTGTTTTTTTAACCAATTATTATTTATTGTGTTTCGGATTTCCCCCTTTTTATGAGTTATTGCTGCTGATGCAAATTTTTAGACCATATTAAAAAATGTTTCAATTATTAAAATCAAGCTTAAAAACCCAAAATGTCCAAAAAAAACGTAATTTAAACATTTTAAACTGATATTTGTCTCTTCTTGAATGACCTTGTACTTATAATTATATTATTCTTCAAATATAATCGAAATTCAAAACTCACAAAATTTTAATAAGTCGACGGATTAATTCTCATTAAAATCCCCATGGTTTTGCCAAAGACACTCGTTAGTAGTTTTATATACACACACAAAGAAAAAATATTTTCCTTCGAACGAGTTTTTAGACAAACGGATATCCCCTTTATATTATTATAAGCGATGCAACGATTATCTCTAATCTATTATAGCTTTTATTTTTACATTTTTCGAAAACTCTACTCTTCTTATCAGTGTAGCGCCTATCAACTTCTTCAATTATTAATGAATGGAGAGATTTTTTATTCACCAAAAATGCCTAAATTTGTTTTGTCTACGTTATTCGGTCTAGTTCATCTCTTAAATTAAAAGCATTTCGGAAAACGCCATGGACGTTGTAACAACAACAAAAATATAAAATTTAGAGGAATAGTTAGATTGGGTCACTTAGTAGAAAAAAAAAGACGAATATTAATTAAAATACTAATAGAGATTTCAAATAATGATTTCAATAGGAGCAACACTCAGATTAGGAGGAGATCTAATCAAAACAATACCAGTTTTCAGACCCCAAACGAAAAATTTTTGTTTTACATATATAAAAATATAGTTGCTTTAAAATCATGAAGTACTGATTTTTATTTGAAAAATACCCGAAACAATTAAATGAACACTATGACTTAAAAAAATTAATTATGGTTATCTAGCGCCATTTTTCATACTTTCTCGCACGCACTTAGCATTCGTGTGAATCACATCTTCGCGCTAACACTAGACAATAACTTGATTTATCACATCTAGTGTTTCTTGAAAATGTTTATTATAATATTTTCTCTCTATGAGAGGGGCGGACCGAGAACATTGTAAATTTTCATGATTGGATCCTGTCTGCCGGACAAATGGGGTAATCACATCATTTTGATTTATAAGAAATATCATATGGACTACCTAACTGGAATTCTTCATGGTGGTTTTCTTGATGCGGCCTTTACACAAAATTAAAGACCTAATTTCTCTTCATCATTATTGTATATTATCAAAAACATAATATGTTTGCCTTGAAGATGCATTATATGACAAAATAATCATAAAAAAAATATTGTGCGTTGGCACCCTGATTATAACAGAAAGGCTTGGAAACTTCTGGGGTATGTTGAATCTTTAATTTATGATAATGACTTGAAAATAAATTGCGGCCCTTTTGGCAAATGGAAATTACTATTTTAGCGAATATCATTTTGGCATGGGCCTCGAATTTAATAATATAAAATGAATATATGGCATACCTATACCAGCCCCAAAATTTTAAAATAGACATGGAGATATAGGAAGGGGAATGAGGAAATAAACAAAATTTATATTACCGGGTAGGATTTATATATTAAATAATTTTAGAATAAATTTGATTAGTTAAGGGAGGAGAGGTTAGTTTTATTAAATTATTTACCTATTAAAAACCTATTAATTCTTTAAAATAATTTACTTTACACTTCATTTTGTAATTTAATTTAATTCTAAATTTATTTAAGGTGTATATATTTATATATATTAATTTAATTTAATTTAATTTCCAATTTTAATTTCAATTTCAAATTTAATTTAATTTTAGTCGATTAATTTAATTGTAATTTAATTAATAATTTATTATTTGAGTTTATTAATAATTAATTTAATTATTAAATTCTTAGAGTGGAATTTTATTATTTTTAAGGTTTATTTAATTTATTTACATATTAATTTAATAATATTACATTTAATTTAATTTAATTTAATTTAATTAATTTAATTTAATTTAACTTAATTAATTAATTTATTTAATTTAATTTAATTTAATTTAATTTAAAATATAATATTAAATTAATTGAAATTTAATTCTAATTGTTAATTTCAAATTTAATTTCAAATTTTAATTAATTTAAATTAATTTTATATCAATGTAGGATTTAATATATATATATTATTTAATTATGGAATTTCAATTTTAATTTAATTTCAATTTAATTTAATTTAATTTAATTTACATTGTAATTTATAATTTTAAATTTATAATTAGGTTAATAATTTTTAGATTGCAATTTTTTAGGTTAATTAATTTGAGGATGTAATTTAACTTTAATGTTAATTTAAATTTTAATTTAATTTAATATTAATTTATTTAATTTAATTTAATTTAATTTAAATTTAATTTAATTTAATTTAATTTAAGTTTATTGTTATATTAAATTTAATTTCCAAATTTTAATTTAATCTCTAAAGTATATTTAATTTTAATTTAATTTAATTTAATTTAATTTAATAATTTAATTTAATTTAATTGTAATTTAAATTTAATTTAATTTAATTAATTATAATTTAATTTTAATTTAATTATTTTAATTTTAATTTAATTTAATTTAAGTTAATTTAATTTAATTTAATTTAATTTAATTTAATTTAATTTTGAATTTAATTAATTTAAATTTAATTTAATTTTATTTTAATTTAATTAATTTAATTGTAATTTAATTTAATTTAATTTACATTTAAATTCTAATTTAATTTAATTTAATTTAATTTAATTTAAATTAAATTTAATTTTAATATTAATTTAAATTTAATTTAATTTAATTTGAAATGTTAATTTAATTTTAATTTAATTTAATTTAGTGATTTAATTTAATTTAATTTAAATTTAATTTAAACTATTTAATTTAAAATAATACACTGTTAATTTAATTTAATTTAATTTAATTTAATTTAATTTACATTAATTTTAATTAATTTAATATTAATTTAGTTTAATTTAATTTAATTTAATTTAATTTAATTTAATTTAATTTAATTTAATTTAATTTAATTTAATTTAATTTAATTCGAAAAACATTAACTTTAAATTAAATTTACTAAATTTAAATTAATTTAAAATTAAACTAAATAGAATTACATTTAATTAAAAGTGTAATTGAATCCAATAAAATATGAATTTTATACCTGTATGAGGGAAGTTATGGCGGTTACAGAAAGCAGAAAAGAGATTTCCTTATATGCTCAGACTTCGAATTTCAGTTTCTAGTTTGGGTAATAATACGTTCGCACGTAAGACACGAATCTGGGCACTCATTTAGAATCAAAATATCTCTTGGTACACAATCTCTAAAGCTAGTTCGAACTGGGAAAATAACAGAACTTCGTAGATTTTGAGAGATTTAATGCTCAATACAGATACAAAGAGACAAACCCGTGTGTGTAGCACGCACACACACATCACATCGGTCTTAGGAATTGTTTCACATTCATCTACCAGGAATTGGGGAGGGTTGCAAAAAGCCATTTTTTAGTTACTGAAAACACCACAGTTGTACAAGGCAGTCATGGAGATTTTTTTGAAATGCCTCTACGAGCCTCAGCTGAATATTTGGGGCCTATTGCACAATCTACTGAGATCTAGGAGATATTTCGACAAAAATCCTCGTTTTAGGGGCCGAGGATTTCGGTGTCTAGTGCGTAACGTAAAGTATAAAGCAGTCATTACTCTGTAAGCAGAAATTTAAAATAAGGACCTTAACATACGTAATTACACTTTTGTTCGTTTCAAAATGAACATGCATTTACCTGTTAACTATTCACAAAATTTTTTATAAAATATTTATTATTCAAAATAATTTTTTCTTTTTAATGTCCAGCATTACGAATTCTAAATTTTGCAAATCCATTATTTTCTATAGAGTAACGTTCAAT
The DNA here is from genome assembly GCA_003123925.1 of Haematobia irritans. Lineage (NCBI taxonomy): Eukaryota > Metazoa > Arthropoda > Insecta > Diptera > Muscidae > Haematobia > Haematobia irritans. The sequence goes on from PGFW01006513.1 coordinate 13,356, forward strand.
AAACACAGTTGGAAAAATGCTTATAATTCCAATACCGCTTTTCAAAAGAATTTTTTCAAAAGAATTAAGATTAGAATTCAATTCGCACATTTGGAATTAATCGTTATAAAAGAAAAGTCAGAGCAGTTCTCACAAATAAAAGCAGACATTATCCACTAACCTTTATTATAGTACTCAGCAGTAGAAATTCCACAGCGTTATTGAAACCAATTCGATCAATCTATATATTTTTAGCAACAACTTGTTCAAACTAATTTCATTTTAATGCTTCAAACCTAATTGGAAAATTTTTGTCTGAGAAAACTTAAAGGACATGTTACTGCAAGGGCCAAATGTTGTAATTAATGTTGGAGATGAGATTCACTATCAAATTTGACTAATAAAAGGGAAAAATGTGTTTATGTGGGAGTAACATCTCAAATACTGATAACTAAGCATGGCCATAATTGGGAACATGGGAATACTATTTTTATGAGACAAAGGATTTTTAAATATATTGATCAAATTAATTTTGTTTTGTCGCAAATCTGTCAATTTTTTTAGAAATATTTAATTAATAAAAATAATTTAAATTACTTGAACACGACTTTTAGGCATCATCAATGTCTCTTTATTTATTAGACCACATAAATAAAAAATATCTACTTATTATTATTGCAGTCACTATTGAATAGTGTATTATAAAGTGTTTTGAAGCTAGTCATCATGCAGATTATTAATTTATTTAGTATGTTATGTATGTGACAATATAATTGACAAAGAGGATTTTCCAATGTAAATTTTTAAAACCTCTACTGTCGCATCAAATGCAATGCTGTCAATAAATTCGTTAGAAATGATATTGTTTGGACGATTTATCCTATAGAGGGAGTAATTATGGGCGACATCTAAGCGGTAAACTTAGAGTTATTTCAGCCCTTTTATTCACTGGTAGAAAAGCTATACTAAAAAGCTTTATGCGCAGAAAATATCCGCATGAAGAGGTGTGTGGACTACATTGAAAACATCTACACACACCCATGTCGCCAGTTGATAAACTGGCAGGCACACTCTCCAGTAGGTGAGGCAACGAAGTGTACTAAATTAAAACTCTATGTAATTAATAGCTTGGGCGTAGGTTTATTTTGAAATATTTCGTTTGCTTTGAGGTCCAAAGTTTTATTAAATATTCAACACAAATCAAATTTTAAATGGTGGGCTTGATTGTTTTTCTTGAGCTTGAAGCATGTAAAAGCGTGAGGTGGTCCATGAACAACAGACAATAAACTCTAGACAGATGTAGGAAAATTGGGCTATGAGAGGAGATCAAAACATTTAAACGTGTTAGTTTTCATACTTCGACCAAAACGCGTATACGAGCAAGTATTGAACATAACATTAAAATGCAAATAAAAAAGAAATTAAGTGCACGAATAAATTTCCAGTAAAGGGGAAAATGTAATTTTTTTGTTTGTTGCCATAAAATTTAAGCATTGTTTCATTAAAGAAAATTAAATTTTTCATTTAAAAATAAAAAACGGAAAAACAAAACTAAAAGATGTAAGGCAAACAATGTATTGAAACTAACATGGTAAATGCAAGAAATTTGGTATGACATCAAGCGCGCTATTTTCCTATCTTCCTTAAGTTTTTGTCTTTGCCCCATAAAACTCCAAAAGAAAATAAAAAGAGGAAGATGGAAGATAGCTACTGAGGCACATCAAACCATTTAGCGCACATTAGTTTAATATTCGAACCAAACGTGTATAACGACAGGTAATTGACATAGCATTAAAATGCACGATAAAAAGTAAACTAAGAGCACGAAATAAATTTCCCATAAAGGGGAAAAGTGTAATTTTTTTTGTTGTTGCCTAAAATTGTACATTGTTTCATTAAGAAAATTAAGTTTTTGCATTTTAAAAAATAAAAACGAAAAAGCAATATAAAATAATTACAAATAATGTATGGAGCTAACATGGTAAATGCAAAAATTTGGTATGACCACCCAAGCCAATTTCCTATGCTTTCCTTAAGAATTAATTGTCTTTGTATCATGAAATCTCAACTCAAATATACACAAAAATTGCCACATGTATCAACAGAAAATATGTGCGTTTGTCGGTGGACAATTCTTAGTTATAGGTTTTTTCCTATGGGGAATCGAATGTCTGCTATGGAATACTACTCCAGCTTCGGTTAATAAGTTTACCCTAAATTAGAATGCTATCGAATGGGAGGGCTGCCAAATAAATTTCAAGAAAAATCGTCACTTTTTTTATCGATAAAATCGTCAAATAATCGGCACTCCTCGCAATTTTCCAAAAAAATCGTCAAAAAAATCGCAATTATAAATAACAGGTTGGCTGATAAGTCGCCCGGTACTAACAAAGAAAAAACACATTTGTTTGTCAAAATCGTTTTCTTTATTATTCAAACATAGTTCCCCATTCAAGAGGCGAATGGCAACGAATTTTAAACCGACCTCCAAATGTTTTGATTAACCATTTTGGTAGTACTCCTTCCGGGTTTGCCTCAAAATAGCCTCAAGTTTCCTCAACGGTGGGTTGGGGAAGCAATTCGAGGAGCCCAATTCAATGATTTATGCATCGTTCTCAATGGACTTGTGGCAGACGGTGGCGTTGTCTTGGTGGAACACACTTTTTTTCTTCTTCATATGGGGCCGTTTTGGCCGCGATATCGAACCTTCCAAAATGCTCATAAACGCCAATATAAAAGTCACTGTTGATGTTTTTTCCGCTCTCAAGATAATGGCGATAAAAATTATTGCCATGCGCATGCCTAAAGCAGAGGTCATCTACTTTGCCAGCGGACTTTTGAGTCTTTCCACGCTTCGGAGACGGTTCACAGGTCGCTGTCACACGTCGTATTCCGACTGTCGATTGACTTCAGGAGTGTAGTGATGGAGCCCATCGTTTTATATCCATTGCCATATAATCGACGGCGCGAAAAACTTGGGTGTATTAACGAAGTTAACAGCTTGCAAACACCGCGTGACCGCTCAGAATCATCACGACGTTGTTTGTTTTTGGGTCAAATGTGACTGCGCGCGCACCCATTTTGGCACCAGAGCTTCGCATATCCAAATATTGATGAATGATATGATCAACGACCGTTTCCTTTGCCCAATATCTTTAAGACCTCTGCTATCTCGATCAAACGTTCAATTTTACAGGTCATTCAAATCATATTTGTGGATTTTTTTGATGTTTTCGTCTGGTAATCAACGCTCTTTCCGGGCGCTCCCACTGCATACCCGAATGCAAATTATTGTTGAGTTTCCGCACTGGGGCAGAGACTGCGGAAACTCATTATAGCCAAGTTTTTCCTGCCACTTGTATTTTTTCCGCCTTCAGAAAAGAGTATTTTATCAAAAACACGAAATTCCTTTTTTCACTTCTTTTCACAATAACAAAAGTTGAGCTTCACAAAAGAGCGCTCTATCTCACAAACTAAGTTGACTTATAGACGTCAAATTTTGACAACGAATCATTTGATAGGTTGGTACTATAATAAAAATAGATATTGCATTTAATACTAGCGACGGCCATCCTAATGTGTCAGAACCTGGGACTTATCAGCGAACTGTTGAGTATCCTGAGAAATTAAAACATATTTTCAAGGTATTTATTTTCACATTACAAAACATGAAATTGAATGTACACAACTATGCATTTTCAATAAAATAAAATATAAAGAAATCATAAAAAATCATTTTCTAATTAAACAATTCGACACTATTTTTCTTAAACGGTTGGTGTAAGGGGTTTAATATTGTAAATATATTATGAATATTTCACTTATTTGAATATAATAACAAATTAACTGTTATTAATTAGTAAACATTTTTATGTTAAAAGGTGGGGTGGGACATAAAAAAAGGTTCGAAGCATATATGTCTATGGAGTTCCTACTGGTAAACTAAACATAACGATAATTTTTTCGTATACGGATAGTGGTAATCATGTGCCAGCTTTCATCCGTGGAGGAATAATAATTGGGCCTTCACTTCTTATTAAATGGTGACATATGAGTTTAATAACGATTACCAATTGTTTGGAAAGTTGAAACCAATTTGTTTTGGGCTATTTCCCACATCAAGTTATAAAAAAGATAAGAGCTTTACTCTCTTCTGTCTTAATTACAAAACTATTGGGATGTTTTAGTACCGGAAATTTCTTTTAATTGTGTCTGTACAAACTTGTACTCTTAACTTATAATATTGTACCATGCAATTACTTCCACAACACTCTCGAAGTATGATTTTGAGCACTATAGATGAAAACGACATAAAGTAGTCTTTTTGGATGCATCCTCCAATCACGAGAAAGTTAATCTCACAGTGGCTAAACAAGAGAAAAGATATTCGTTTGTAACAGTTAATCTATTGAAAAGAGCTTTTTCGCTGTATAGGAAGTGTATTTGGAAGAAAAGTAATATTATCTTTTATTGTGAATAAACGGTTAGGGGTTTAAACTTTTCCAAACAAGTTCAACAAAATTTGATTTAAGTAGTCCACTTAACAAAGAAGGAGGATTAGAAGCAGGTGTGGTAGAAATATTACTTGGTGAGATCGGTTGCATTTTCGCGCCTTTTCACAAGGTCTCTCTTCATCTTTCACAGGTGCACCTCTATACTCACTACTTGTTATTACTTAAATTTTGTTTCGATTCTGAGGGATTTTTAATGTTAGTTCCTAATATATCTATACTCCGATTTTCGCTGTAATACCAAGAGGGTGTAACAATCCATTTAGAAAATAAATAGGTGAAATGATAAATTATACGTATCTTCCTCGATAAAAATTTTTTAAAATTTTTTTTTTATCCTTTTTAAATATCGCCCCTCGAGATCGCATGTAGATCGCCTTGTAAGCCAATACACTAGACTTCAACTCTGCCATGCTATGTACTGTTTTATGGTCATCATACGCATAGATATATCCTATTTATAAAGCTTTATTTTTACTTTTATATGACGCTATAGTGCTTAGAGCAGCTTTTGCGCACACCTAGACCGAATAAACAGATAGATTTTAATTGAATTAACAGAACAACAAAACACAGTAATTAAGTCTTGGGCTACCCATTTGTGAGTGAGATCGGAGGCAGTCCTGGCCTTGCGCTTTTTGGGTGCATACGATCTGATCTTGGCTCTGCACTGCAATATGGTTCAGATATCGGAGCGTTCGAATCCCTGCTTTCGACCAAATTTTTCGTGTTCTTGGTATTTACGAGTGTGTCATTGGTCCGCTAGATATATTAGTATACCGAAAAAGATTCCGAAAAATTGTGAACATGTAATCTTATTTATGTTACCATTCGGTTCTGAAATTGAAACTTAAGATGGAGTTTTAAAATTTTATTGGGACAAAATAGATATGAAAGGAGGTGGGAGTCTTAATATTAAAGCACGCCTGAATATGTCAAGATATTAGAGAGACACCGTAAGTTAATTGGCCACTACTAAATACGATAAGGAAATGGACTGTGTTGTTTGTTTCAAGAATCAGTCTTGTGGATTTTTTTTATATATGATATATAATAATTAAAAAAATCTTTTTGTAAGCAAACGCAATTCCTATTTAATGGATGACCGGTAAAGAGTTTTATTAATATATTCTCCTGAATTATGCACATTGAAATAACAAAATAACTCTAAATCCTAAAAGGGAAATAACTGTTTTTTCGGTGACTACAATAGTAAATGAGTTTGCGAAAAAAAACGGTGGAAGTATCGGTCTCTTGACTATTTTTAAGTAATATCGCCCCATAAAAGAAACGATCTCCCCGATTGTAACTCTTGGTTTCTGAGAAAAAAACCTGTAGTTTTATTCTGATGTTGGCCTAAAATTGTAAATTATTTCTGGTAATTTAGGCTCAGCTCACAAATAACGTGTAATCGGATTAATTTTATCGGATCCCTTTTGGTAATTGCTCCATATAGACCGGACTGTGCACTCTTGGGGACGTGTAGTTCACAGAGCAACGCTCTTATTTTCTTATGCGTGTAGAAAATATTCGACTCTAGAGAGAATAAACTATTCAATAGATGTAACATAACAATGAATATAAATCCCGCGTGTTTTCAAATATATTAGCTCGCACTTTTTATGTAGTTTCAGAATAGATTATTGATCAGACTATATGTTATCAAATCAAGACGTTATTTATGTATTTATACTCTGTCAACTAGAAAATTTTATCATAATTAGTAACACTGTATGTTCATCTTTGTGCACTGCATACTGAGTTAATATCATTTATTTAACTTTAGCTTCGATATCAATAAACATATGGGATCTCATTTTATTTTAAATTTTAAGTCCATATGAAACTTCTCTTTTTTATTTCCCATTAAGTTCTATTACACATTACAATTTATATTTATAAATGATGCTCTATTTTTGCAATAGTAAATTATAAATACTCTCTACCAAAACGTTTGGTCTGCTAATCGCGAATTTGTTAGTAAAAAGATATAACAGATGAGGTTCAATATTCGAGATAAGATTGTTACCCAAAAATGTTAACTTAACTAAAATATTGTTACCTTAATTAAAGATCTAGATTACACAATTTATGATAATTAGCATGCGATCTCAGGAAATATATCATAAAATCACTAATCACTTTTTTTGGGAGCTTGGGAGGTGTCTCTTTAAAAAATTGGGTGCAAGATTTTAAAAATGATTAATGCTACCAAATATTTTTTTTACTATATAGCTTTTGCACACAATTCTGATTCGCTCAATTTTAAGTGTTTGTCCCGGAGGTTACGCGGCGTAGGTGCAACTCAAATTAGCCTTGAATGTAAAACATGTTGAGAATGTACTTATTTAAAATATATTAGTTAAGATAGATATTCGAGGTTCACAAAATATAATTGTTTATGCCTGTTCAAGAAAATCGAAGTGAAGGTCAAAATTTCGGTAAATGTATGTATTCTGGTCTCTCATGTCAAGAAAATTCTGGTCTATTCACAATACCTTAATTAGGATATCTGATTTCTGGCTCAAGAGAGAAACATTCTTGGAATCGATGGACTCTGACAGGAGGTCCTTGTAATTAAGAGTGAAATTCTTCTGTTCGATTTGGAAGTTGGTAAGATGATATCAAAGTGGTCTTAGCAGTCGCGGTATATATATAGTCAGCCCGCCCGACTTTAGACCTTTCCGGGTTATCTTACTACCTTTTAATGCTGCTGGATCCCCACTATATAAAATTTTGTCAAATTTGAGCTTCTATATTAAATTTCTGAAAAATGTTTTTCCACACCGGGTATAAAGGTTTTGGTGGCCCAACACAACACTCTTTAACTGGTTGTCACTATGGAATTAGGACATAATTTCGGGCGGGTAATTTGTGGCTAAAGACAAATTTTCTCTATCGTTCCTTTAGAAAAATATTTATATATTGCGCTCAAATCTTTTAGTTTCGAATTTTCTGTCCGATTCTCTCATTACTTATTTCTAAAATGAAAAATTTAATTTCTCACACTCGCAAACACATCACCTGAAAATTACATCGCTGCCAATCAAAAAAATCTTATATTGTTAAGCTCAATTCATATAATAGAAAAATCATACATTTTACACCTGTTTGGTCATGAGAAATCATTATTAATATTTTGATGGCTCGTCCATCTTTGGTAAATCTTTATATCATTTTTTAATTTCCAACTGCAGGTGGAGGACCATGGAACTATTCAGGCGGGCAATGGGGCGCCAAAACTGGCCATCGTTAAAGACGGATATGAACGATAATGTTCCAGAAGATGAGCCTGTAATTCAAGCAATGGTAATGGCCGGAGAATATATTGAAAATGTGTATTCGTGGAGTATATATGTTGCGTGTATAAATCGAATCTATGTGGTGTGGTGTGGGTTTGTGTAAGGATAATTTCATTTCCGTTTGTACAAATAACGAAACATGATTAGAAATGATGCTTGATAGACAAGAATAAACATTTGGATGGTAAATGCCTCTATTGGAGGTTATCCTCGTCTGTCGTCACCCTCTTTTCCAGCAACAGGCAATATCAGGAGCTAGTTTTAAGTCTTAAACGGAAATGAAAGAGAACATAAGTGGTTTTACCAATGAATAGAATTCCTGTAAATTATTTTGTTCACCACACAATCAATTTTAAGCACGTGTTTGTTTGTGTATGGGATATATGGGGCGATCTGAAATTCAATCTGATATATTATCTGCTGCGCCCTTTTTGATGAAATTTTCCTCTTTCAGTGAGAATTGATTCATTTCAAGCTCCGGCTCATTTATTTGATGTATTAATCACAGAATTATGCAAACCCAAAAGCAAGTAAGAACAAGCTAACTACTAAGTTTCCAGCAACGATTTTTACCAAAGATGGGCCTTAATAAGTATTATGGTATTAATATGGTCAGCTTTCAACCAAAAACCCAATTAAAATAATTGATTTTGGAGTAACTTAAATATCTTTGGTCCCAAATTCAAGTAACCCTAATCAAACGAATTACTTAAAAATTATACACTAAAAAACCAGATGAACCGCTCATGTAAGTTGGCCACCGAAAAGTAAATAATAACGCCTTGACTACTGAACTAAAATCTGCAGACCTTTACCGCCATTATTCAAATGATTACGAAGAAGTAAATTGGGAAATTTTACATTCAGTTTTCAAACATTTTCAGATATAGTGGCGCATATAAATACCCAATCAGAAGTGAAATCGGCCTTACCAAAAAAAAAAAAAAAAAAACACAGTTTTAATATACGAACAAGGATTAAAATCGGGAGATCAATCTATATGGGTGCTATATCAAAAACATGCAAGCGATACACAACAAATTCAGCACAAACTAATTTGTGCTTTTTGAAAACGCCTAGCAGAATCTAGAAGCAAATCGGATGGCGGGTTTATAAAGGGTGATACGTCAAATTTGTCCAAGAAAACGCGTGTAAATCGGTGAAATCGTTATATTTAAAAATCAACATTAAATTTCTTTTCAGTTCAATTAAGTATAAAATTCAGGAAAAATATTCAGGTTAGGCTTTCTGCTTTCGCAAATCGAGATTGCCGGGGCCTCAACGCCTTGACACCTGCCATCAGATTTAGTAGCAGCCACCTTGTCCACCTTCTTCGCGCCGCAGAAAGGCCATTTGCCTTGAACTGCTGCTCGTCCTTAGCAGGGTTTTTTTGGTCTTCTTTAAGTTCGCTTTGACAATAGCCCAGTAATTTCCCAATTGGGGGACTCTGCGTGTTGGGAGGGTTTTCTGCCTTGGGAACAACCTGCAGTTGTTGGCGGCGTGCCACTCCATGTCCTTTTAACGTAATGGCAAGATCCAAAGCAGATAGCGGAACAACGTATTTCTTAGGAAAGGCAGCAGACGTTTAATTCAAACATCTTATCACTACATTTCTTGGTTGTAAGTCCCGGAACTATGAAAATGCTGCTTTTCTTGGCTGTCGACAAACGTTCCCTTCACAAATAACTTTAATACATTTGTTAACGGTTGATTTTGGCAATTTTAGCCGCGGAAAATTTTTTTTTTTTTGGGGGGCCGCGCCAACAGCCCTTGGCGTGCGGGTAAGCTCGATTTTCCGATGCGAGAGCGAATTTTGATACGCTGCTCTTCTTGCTTGGACGGGATTTTGACAACGTGAAGAAGTGAATTCCAAAATCAAAACAGGGGACAACATTCTTACCAAACACACCTTCAAAATGAGGGTGTTCAGGTTTTTAAATGCAAAATTGGAAAGAAATACGTCAAGTTTATAGACCAAATTTGAACGTATCAACCCCTTTAAAGGGGATATCTCATAAATGTGAACCGTACAGCAATATATACGAACACCATTTTGGTCCTAAAACACCTCTAGATTTAAATTTCAGGCGAATTGGATAAAACTAACGGTTTTTAGAAACCAAGAAGTAAAAGCGTAAGATCGTGTCTATATGGGGCTAAGCAAATCATAGATCGATAAACACCGTAATTCGGCACACCTATTTGTGGTCCTAAAATACTTCAAAATTTCCAATTTCAGACAAACCGGATTCAAAATATCGATGATTTTAAAGTTTGGGGTATTACAGAAAATGAATTTCGGAGGGTACCAATGTCCAACCAATTCCAATCTGCGTCTCGATGTTAAAAACAGTGGTCCACCAAATCTGTGGCACTGAAAAAGAAGACGCATATATCAAAAGAATTATACCCACAGGCCATCACTCAAATATCAATTATAAAAGAAGTCACAAGTAT
>PGFW01006519.1:2262-20613 GCA_003123925.1 Haematobia irritans
ACAAGAGTGTCTTAATTTCATTCACCATTCCGGTCTTTTTGGTTATTTCTAAATTTTTATGATAGAGTTGCCAATTAATTTTGAAAATTAGTCCAAAAATAATTGGATAAACATACAAATGTCAGAAGAAATGACATGTCTGCCATAAACATTGATCAAAAATGGCAACATTTACATTTTATAGATTTGTTATGTATGAAAAACTGATATTAAGGGTAATGAAATCAAATGCTAATCGAAAAAAGGACGAAAGTTTTTAAAGACCGTGATTGTAGATTGCCCTTCAAAAACGTCCCTTTACAGATAAGGTCAACGTCCCTTTACAGGTAAGGTAAGATAGTGGAAAACTACAGGGTCGAATTTACGGTCTTGTTGACGTGTACAAAATGCTTCACTACTCCACCAAAAGATGGCGCAATACACTACAGCTACCAGGAGCAAGACGAATGATTATCGATCTTTGGATGTGTTCCTAACACTATAATCGACTACTTATCTTTGGTACATCAAGCCTGATAAAGTGGTATTGCTAGGTTACAAATTGTAGAAATGTTTTGGCCACGCACTATTGTTAGAACACCATTTGACATTTTGCATATGAAACAAAAAAGTTTTTAGCCTTCTATATAATTTATTTTGCAAATAAACGACCAAAATATTCTGACCTGAAGGCATTGTTATTCCTTATTGTTAGCTAATCGAAAGACAATATAGAAAAAAAATAGACGTATTTTTAATATTATTCATAAACCATACTGCCTTGATCAAAGATACAATCGCAGGCTGCCAAACAACTGTAAAATTGTAGGCGAACTGAATAGGCATAAACAACAAGAAGATATGAATGCCATAAAGAAAATTATTAATTTTTTAACTTTTTAAACCTAAAATCCAGCAAAATTGTATGCTCTTTCAAAACAAAAAATTTGATTTAGAAAATAGAAGTTAGAAAGTATGAAAAAAATTGTTAGAAATATTCATTTCATATAACGCACTAAACTTTTAACTTTTTAATAAACCAAAAAAAATCCCTATAAGAGAGGGATAAAAGTATTTTACTTTTGGAATGATAGGGTTGTTTGAAAGATAGAGACACATTTGTTTTTTTAGCAAGTTTACGTATCACTAACATTCTAGTTTAGCATGACAATACATATGAAAACAATATTGCTCAGTGAGTATCAAAAGATTTCATTGTCTTTAAACATACGAATCGAAATTTTGCTTTACATAGAAGACGCATTTATCTCTAATTATAAGTTTTTTTTCTTGTCCCAACAAAGTGCAATAACTTTCTAATGATGTGTATGTGTCCTTAATTTAATTAATTAAGTATTGTCCTTATAATTATAGTGATTTCACTTTAAAACATGGGTAATCATAACATGAAAGAAAAAATAGTTTGGGCTGTAAGGTCAATTTGACTTTAATAATTCAAGAAAAAAATTTTAATGAAAATCTGTCTTTAATTGTTGTCTTTCTTGCCATCTTTGATTACAAAGGCAAAAATCGTTTACATATTGGACATGTTTTTAGCAAAACCCATTTATTTCTTAACAGAGGTTTTTACTTGAAACCATAGCATAAACTTCCACTGGAAGTCGAAGATAAAGTTGTCGTTAACATCGCTTTTTAAAGGACTTTGATAGCTATAACAGAAACAAACTGAAAAAAACGAAGAAATTAAAATCTTGCTTCCGAAAAAACTTTAGAAAGAAGTACACAAAACCCAAAATTTAAAAGAGAATTGTGTCTATAAAAGTATCCTATACATTGTATTTTCGTCTTTTTTTTTGCTTTTGGCCTAGTAATCAATACGCAACATTTTTAAAGCTAAGATAAAATCTTTGCGAAACGCGGCATGTTTTTTTTCAGTGTGGGTCTAGTTTTCGTACTTTCCACTCAAAACATTTCAAGAGAAATAAATATTGCGACTCTCTTTGCCAAATTTAGCAAGATTATTATAGATCGAGCATAAACGAGTTTTCTATTCTACCGAAAAAAGCTTACTCAGTTCCAAAGATGTTGTCTTTAGTTGTAATGACTTTGCATTGATTATTTATTAGCACTACTACGATTTTGAAGAAAGATCTGTTGAGTGCTAGAGTTAGAATACGAACTTTCTAGAGCCCGCTACTAATGGACATATTTGTCATCTTGCTTACATATTCAAACTTGCAGAGAGAATAAATTGGATTTTACTCTTCTTTTCCTAAAATTAGGCAGAAATCTAACTCTCGAAAATTTTCAACAAAAACTACCAAATAAAAAAATTTAATTGTGCAAAATTTTATTTTTCTTTCATATAGACAATTATTGTAAAATTGGTATTTTATAGAAAATATTGCGTCAATATTTTATTCTATAGAAAATTTTGTAAAAAATTTTACTTCTATTAGAAAATTTCTCAAATTTATTATTTTTAAAATATTTCCTTTCTTAGTTGGATTTTCCTATCCATATTTTCATAAAACTACCCAAAAACATCAAGAACTCTACCAAAACAGTAAAAAATCTACCGTTTTTTTGGCTAGAATTCTGCCAACTGTGACAAGAACGCCATCCATTATCAATTAACCATGAACTAATTAACACATTATAACCAATTTAAAAAAATCAGTATATTCATCTATTTTTTACCAATACTTCTAAATAGACAACGTGAAATATATTGCAACATATGATTTGTTTTTGACTTAAAAGTTTTATTAAATTGTGAAAAAATCTCCAGCAAAACTTGCAAATGTTTTATCTCTCTTCTCTCTCCTCAAATCGTCGAATTTGACCCTCTCTCTCTTGGCTCTCTTTTGCAGGCTGTTGGTGTAAACGAACGATTTGAAGTTAAACATTTGTGACAAAAATTCATCGAAATGGAGCTAAACTTACACGGCTTGAAAAGTAACAAAGCAGCAGACAGTGGATATATTTCAGATCAAAGTCAAAACAACAAGAACAAGCTTACATGCACATTGATATTATCCTCTAAAAATCAATCCATTTATAAAACAAAAAATAATCGTATTTTCCGCTTTGGAGACTATGACACGTGAATATGATTTTTTTCAGCTTTATTGACAACCTGGTGCTTGGTATATCTCTCTCACTATCTTACTCTTTTATATGGCGATTCTTATTTATTGATTCGTTTTCTATGTTTTGTGGAAGTTGTGTCGTTAGCTGATTTTTGGGCATACGATCAAACCCCCAAGCGTCACTGCATAAAAACAGCACAAAACAGATCATGAACTTTTGAATGCTAAAACAAAAACAAAAAAAATCCAAACATTGTAATAATGTAAATGTGGCAAACGAACATTTAACTCATACACAGACACATATGTATTTAGAAATGTAAGTAAACTTTAAGTAGGTTAACATTAAACTCAATCATATGTTTTGATACTGGCTATTGGGGCGTTTCGGTCAGACCGGTCTCTGACCATTTATTTAGTAGGGCTACATCACATTGAATGAAATCTTAAAAGCAACTACAACAACAACATCAACAATATTTCTACACAGTTGGACAACCAATTTATTAGGGTTGTTCGTTAGATTTTTGTTGTCGGTTGTTTTTAATTGCTTGCAATTTCAAACTTTTTTGTACTCTATTTATATCAAGTTTTTGCAATGTTTTTTTTTTTTTGGTTATTTGTAGCAGACCAAGACAATGTAGAAGAATTTGAATTGGAGGGAACTTATTTTGTGGTGAAACAACGCGCATATATTTTTTTAATTGCATATAATATATTAGATAAGAATATTTCAATGGTGTTTGAACGGAAATGAGCAAAATTGTAAAGTTTATTTATGAATTTATGACCTACTCTTATTTTTGAGATCAAGTTAATCGATAAGGCAGATTGCTTATAAATTGACTGAATTAAACTGCAGTAGTTTTAGATATATCTTAAATTTTCGATAATGAATTTTCATTGCGTTTTTATCTGGAATAATCAAAACCATAAAAGAAGAAACAACAATATAAATTAACACAGAAAAAAAAGTCTGTTGTAAAATGGATTGCTAAAATGAACTAATCATTTATTGCAAAACTTGTATATTTTGTTAATACCCTGCTCCACACTCGTGGAACAGGTGTAATTATAAGTTTGCATATGTTGCAATACGCCAGAAGTGAGGACGGAGATAGACACATTGCGTGTCTTGGCAAAAAATACTAGGGTGGGCTCCTGAAGTCGATTATAGCGATGTCCGTCTGTCCGTCTGTCCGTAACACAATTTGTTGTAATCAAAGTCTAAGGTTCGCAGTTTTAAGTCCAATCGACTTCAAATTTGGCACAAGTATGTGTTTTGGCTCAGAATAGATACGCCATTGATTGTTGGAAGAAAAATCGGTTCAGATTTATGATATAGGTCCCATATATTTTTTCGCCCGATATGGAACTTATATGGCCCCAGAAAGCCAGTAGTTTTACACTAATTTGGATTAAATTTTGCACTAAGAAGAAACAATTACATACTAGGTCAGTGTGGCAAATTTTATTGAACATTCGGGTTCAGATTTAGATATAGCCCATATATATCTTTCGCCCGATACGGTCCCAGAAGCCAGAGTTTTACCCCAATTTGGTTGAAATTTTGCACAGGGAGTAAAATTAGCATTGTAGCTGTGCGTGCCAAATTTGGTTGAAATCGGTTCAGATTTAGATATAGCTCCCATATATAGCTTTCGCCCGATTTACACTCATATGACCACAGGGCCAATTTTGCCTCCGATTTAGTTTAGAAATTTTTGGCACGAGGAAGTAAAATTTAGCATTCTAGCCTATGCGGTGCCTCAAAATTTGGTTGAAATCGGTTCAGATTTAGAATATAGCTCCATATATAGCGCTTTCGCCCGATTTACAACTTCATATGACCACAGAGCCAATTTTTAAATCTGATTTAGTTTGAAATTTTGCAAGAAGGTGAGTAGAATTAGCAATTGTTGCTATGCGTGCCAATATTTGGTTGAAATCGGTTTCAGATTTAGATATAGCTCCCATATATATGTTTTTCTGATTTTCGACAAAAAATGCTCAAAATTACCCAACATTTCCTTGTAAAATCGCCGCTGCTTTAGTCGAAAAGTTTGTAAAAATGACTCTAAATTTTCCTAAAACTTCTAATTACATATATATATCGAGCGATAAATCATAAATTAAACTTTCTTTCGAAGTTTCCTTAAAATATTGCTTCAGATTTAAACGTTTTCCATAATTTTTTTACTAACATTGTGTTCCTAGTGCATAGCGACTTAAATTTGAGTCTAATAGATTTTGTAGAAGTCTATCCAAATTCTTTCCAGATCGAGTGTATTTAAATGTATGTATTTGGGACAAACCTTTATATATTAGCCCCAACAACATTTGACGGATGTGATATGGTAATCGAATATTTAGATCTACAAAGTGGTGAAGGTAATATATAGTTCGGCTCCGCCCGACTTTAGACTCCTTACTTGTTTTTAGTTTATTTTTAAAATTTTGTAAGAAATTTTCCCCAGCCCCAACTAATTTATTCCTTATTCCAAGTATGTCTAAAAAAATTTTATGAACGAAATAGCAAGTTAAAAATTTCAATGACATACATAGCTTCAAATTATAACTTAAAGAGAAAAGTTTTTCGTAGCACTTTTCTCCAAAAATAGTAAGAATGAACTACATGCGTGGCTAATATGGGGAATGCATCTGGAAGCCTAAGATTTTTTCTTTATTCTTAGTAAATTTTTTCGAAGAAAAGATGGCATTTAGGTTAGGTTAGGTTATGTGGCAGCGCGATGTTATCAGGCTCACAATTAGACTAATTCAGTCCATTGTGTGATACGCACAGTGGGTGAACTTCTCTCTTATCACTGAGTGCCTGGCCCGATTCCCATGTTAGCTTCAATCACAAGGGACCTCTTTTTTATAGCCGATTCGCGAAAGGCGTTTCCACAATTCCAGTGAAAGACCAGCTTTGAGAAGCTTTTGACAACGCCTCAGAAATGTCACCGCATATACTGAGGTGGGATAATCCACCGCTTGAAAAACTTTTTGGTGTTGGTTGTAGCAGGAAATCAGACGCCGACGACCTTGTGTAATGGCAAGGCGGGCATGCTAACCATTGACCACGGTGGCTCCCAAGATGCATTTTCGAATTGGTAATTAAAAATCCAAATATTTCGGGACAAATTTTGCGTTAATTTAATTGATATCAAAAATTTGGAATACAATTTAATTCAATTTTCGGATGAGATAAGTTCATTTTTCCCATAATGTAGTTTAACATTGTTTTCTGTGTATAATAGAAAATAATAAGAAACTAATGAGATAGGAAAACAATTTATATTAAATAATATTGGCTGACATATTAATTTTCAGAAATCGCTTAATGTTGTCCTTGAAAAAACACAATACACTTTGAATTTTACTATGAAGCATTTGTTAATATATGTTTAAAATAATACAAATATATTTTATCCCTAACAATGTATTTACAACATTTGATCAGCAAAATCCACAACCATCTATCTGACAATATTACGATGTAAATGCTAGGCGCAAAAATATTTATTTTTAAAAAATAAACAAATTCAATTAAGCATATTAGTGCTATTTCCATTTCTATTTTTGAGACAATTGTATTCTAACTATCACAATGATGTTAGTGGGTTAAGATTTCAATTTATATAAACCTAAACGGTTTTGAATAATGGTGAAGAGGCCAGAGAGAGATAAAAAAAAAATTCATAATACTTAGGGAAAACCAATGTCTTATTTAAATATCGTTTATGTTCCATTGGACCCCAATGGAGAACTTTTAATTGCTAATTATTTTCACGAGATATTCTTTGACGGTTTAGAATAATAAATTTTATGATCATATCTTTTGCAATAAATTTTAAATTTTATTATTCATTAAGATTAATGTGAAACTAATTTTATTAATTTATTTTTTATTGCATTGTGATTGATATAATGATTTCTTATCAGAAAAAAGGCAATTTTAAATAAAAATAGTGTTTTTTTTTTTTTTTTTTTTTTTTTTTTTTTTTTTACATGAAGCCTGGAGATATTTAGCATATGTCGAATATTATTTAATCGAGTAGAAAGGATTAGTCTATCCAATAACCCACACCGAAAAAAGCTTACCCAGTTCCAAAGATGATGTCTTTGTTTAGAGGATTTGACAATTGATTTTATTGCAGCTACTACTCATTTTGAAAGAAGGATCCAGTTAGTGCCTACGTATAGCTTAACGAACATTGAACCGTACTATGGACATATTTTGTACATCTTGCTACAAATTTCCATATGAAAAAGTTAGGAAACTTAAAAAATGTTCAATTTAACTTTTCTGTTAACTGCGCAAGTTAAAGGCCCTTAAAAGAGCTATCATAAATAAAGCCGCTAAAGGAGTGATTTAAAGCCACATTTCACTTTTTTTTAATCTTTTCTCATCGTTGAAAAATAAAAGTCCATCCTGAAATTGTTACAATTTTTACGACATTCGAAATTCAAGCATAATTAAAAACTAACGCTATTTTCCTCTAAAAAATTGTCTTGAAAAATGTATCCTTATACGAGTTTTTGATAGCATTTTTTTGCTTTCATATTCAAAATACAACTCAAACTTCATCAACTTTAAAAGACCAGTTCTCCTTAATATTTGAAGAATTCAGATTTCAGATTTTATGAAACAAAAGTTGACTTAAATTCAAACGAATAAGTGCTCTATATACAGATTAAGCGCATTTAAATCACCGTAAGGACAAAGCGCCTTCTAAGGACAAAGAGCAGTTTTCGATTGAAACATATCAACTTTTTGGTCAAATAAAAAAATCTTGCTTTCCGGAGAAAATTTGTATTTTATGCTTCGCAAAAATGACAATTATGTATCTAAACGACATGAAATCCTTTGTGCGCTTATGACATTATTTATTTTTGAGTGTAAAATGAAAAGTAATGGAGAACAAATTTTCGCCCTCAGGGATCGCTTCACTTTATTAACAAGCATTAGGATATATAAATGGAACTATTGACCTAATATTAAAGATAATGTAACCATGAATTTAGCGACTCGGCAAATTACACACATGGCAAGGACAATTTTCTTAATACACTCAAAAAAAGTTTACTTGAATTTCAAAGATTTTTACCTTCCCCGCTTAAGGATTTGGTATTTAGATTGCCGAGAGATTAGATGATGCTTCTTTCTAGACTCATAAAGTTAAAATTATGATCCAAATCTCATTTACCAAATTTTCGTTCTTGTTTTGCGATATATCAACAAAGGTATTCATGTACAGATAAATGTCAGTTTAAAAATCCACATTAACATATAACAGATACTTCAAAGCAAACACTTTTTCTTAATTTCAAAAAACTTTAAACCAAAGATGCAAAATTTTATATTTTATTAAAAGACTCTATATATCAGTTCATTTAAAGATGATTTCTTTAAATCCAAAACGTTTTTTTTAAGAACAATTGTGGCCTTAACCAAAATACATTCGACTTTACACAGAAGGATGCTAATATGTAAAAATTCGTGCACTAAATTTAAAGAAAGACAAATATGGTTAAAAGCAAAGAGTTAGGGAACTTAAAATTAGAAATTTCTTTATTTTAAAAGAAATTTCTCGTTAATATTTATGTAAATTGCCGTGTCCTCAAAATTTATATTTCATAAATTTTTCACATAAGGTCAAATGTTTTCTTATCAGTGTAGAGGAGCTTTAATTCTTCAAAATATGAAATAATCTTTAAATTTTAACGGAAGTATGAATCTTTGGATTAAAAATGAAAAAGTCCAAATAATAATCTTAAGCCTGTTTTTTGAGGATTTTGATTTGGAGATTTTTCCCAAATTGGCGAATATTTCTTCGTGAAGTGGGGACAAAACCTTTAGAGTGGTGACTTGAGGATTTGGTAGGTGAATTTGGGGAATTTTTTAGAAATCGGTTCAGTACACGCCAAAAACTAATTTCTTTCCTCCTATAACGAAATTTTTTAGACAAACAAATTAATCGATTCCCATTTGCTTTTCCATGTAAAGGAAGTTTATTTGGTATGATAAAGAATATATTTCTTTGTGATAAAAGTTTATTGTTTTTTCACAGGATATTAAAACAATCTCATAAAGACTAACTCAGGACTAAGCTCAAAAAAATTGAAACTTTCTCACTATCCACGATGTTTTAAGTTCTTTACACTGAAAAAAAAGCATGCCCGGTTCCAAAGATTTGTCTTTTACTTTAAAAATTTTGTATTTGATTCCGAGCAAAAGAAGCGGAGATAAGGATACTTTTTACAGACACTAATTCTCTTATTTAAATTTGGGTTTTGTGTATTTGGCCTTCTAGAGAAGCAAATTTTAATTTTTTCGCTTTTTTCAGCTTTTTTTTCTTCATATGCTATTCAAAGAGCTTAAAAACGAGTTAACGACTACTTTATTTCAAAAATTAAGACTCGACTTCCAGTAATAATTATTGCTATGTTTCAGTAAAAAGCGTCTTAAAATGAAAGTCTTGAAAAACATGTCTATTATTTGAACAATTTTTTGCTTTGTAGTCAACGATGCAAAAAAAGACAACAAATTTAAAGAACAATTTCAGTTAATATTTAAAGAATTTTTCTGAATTATTAAAGTCAAGTTGAAATGACAACATTTTTTCTTTCATGTTATGATACCCATTTTGAAGTGAAATCACTTAATTATAAGGATAATACGACTTCATTGAACAGTTTATCGACTTTTAGACAAGGAAAAAAACTTTTATATAGAGAAATGCGTCTTCTATGCTAAGCAAAATTTGCATTCGTATTTTAAAGACCATTGAAATCTTTGGACCCCACCCATATTTTTTTCAAACTATAACACACATATCGTATCCACTGGGCTACATAAGTGTTTTGTCAATCAACAGACAAAATATCGCTATAGAATTCATCACTATTAGCATAGTTTTCGGCGCTGCACGAACCGATTAAAGAAAATTTTATTTAACAGAAGCATACATTTATGTTAGTGGCCACCGTGGACAATGGTTAGCATGCCCGCCTTGGTGTCCTTTCGACCGTACACCAAAAAGGTTTTTACATATATCGCAAATATTTTCGTAAGATTCCGAAAAGATGTTCCACATTACATATTATTACCATTAATTTTACCATGAAAAACTTTTTGAATATGGTCTTATTAAAGACTTAAAGTGAGAAAAGAAACAGTAAGTAACTAAGATGGACTGTGTTTTTGGATCAAAAATTATTATGTATTATTTGAAAAAAAATTAACAAAAAACAAGTAATATACGGGCCGTGAAGTTCGGCCAGGCCGAATCTTATGTACCCTCCACCATGGATTGCATTAGAAACTTCTACTAAAGACTGCATCAAATCGAAATAACTTGGGTTGCGGTAACACTTGAGATGGCAAGGTATCTTAAAACCTTAAAACCGTCTTGAAAATTAGTCCAAAAATAATTGGATAAACATACAAATGTCAGAAGAAATGACATGTCTGCCATAACATTGATCAAAAATTGGCAACATTTACATTTTATAATTTGTATGTATGAAAAACTGATATTAAGGGTAATGAAATCAAATGCTAATCGAAAAAAGGACGAAAGTTTTAAAGACCGTGAATTGTAAGATTGCCCTTCAAAAACGTCCCTTTACAGATAAGGTCAACGTCCCTTTACAGGTAAGGTAAGATAGTGGAAAACTGACAGGGTCGTATTTACGGTCTTGTTGACGTGTACAAAATGCTTCATACTCCACGCAAAAGATGCGGCGCAATATACACTACAGCTACCAGGAGCAAGACGAATGATTATCGATCTTTGGATGTGTTCCTAACACTATAATCGACTAACTATATCTTTGGTACATCAAGCCTGATAAAGTGGTATTGCTTTACAAAGTTGGTAGAAATGTTTTGCCACGCACTATTGTTAGAACACCATTTTGACATTTGCATATGAAACACAAAAAGTTTTTAGCCTTCTATATAATTATTTTGCAAAATAAACGACCAAAATATTCTTGACCTAGAAGGGCATTGTTATTCCTTATTGTTAGCTAATCGAAAGACAATATAGAAAAAAAATAGCGATTTTTAATATTATTCTAAACACATACTGGCCTTGATCAAAGATATCAATCAGCAGGCTGCCAGGAACAACTGTAAAATTGTAGGGCGAACTGAATAGCGCATTAAACAACAAGAATGAGACTGAATGCCATAAAGAAAATTAATTAATTTTTTAACTTTTTAAAACCTAAAATCCAGAAAATGTTATGCTCTTCAAAACAAAAAATTTGAGTTTAGAAAATAGAAGTTAGAAATATGAAAAAATTGTTAGAAAATATTCATTCATAATAAGCGCATAAACTTTTAACTTTTTAATAAACCAAAAAAATCCCTATAAGGGAGTGAGGATAAAAGTATTCTTACTTTGGAATGAATAGGGTTGTTGAAGATAGAGACACATGTTGTTTTTTAGCAGTTTTACGTATACTACATTCTAGTTTAGCATGACAATACACTAAAAGAATATTGCTCAGTGGAGTATCAAAAGATTTCATGTCATTTAAAATACGAACGAAATTTTGCTTTAGGCTATAGAAGACGCATTATACTCTAATTATAAGTTTTTTTTCTTGTCCAACAAGTCGATAACTTTCTAATGATGTCGTATGTGTCCTTAAATTAATTATTAATATTGTCCTTATAATTAAGTGATTTCACTTAAAACATGGGTATCATAACATGAAAAGAAAAAATAGTTTGGGCTTAAGGTCAATTTGACTTAATTAATCAAGAAAAAAATTTTAATCGAAATCTGTCTTTTAATTTGTTGTTTTCTTGCATCTTGATTACAAAGCGCAAAAAATCGTTTACATATTGGACACTGTTTTACAAAACCCTTTATTCTTAACAAGAGGTTTTTACTTGAAACATAGCATAAATTCCACTGGATAGTCGAAGATAAAGGTTGTCGTTAAACTCGTTTTCTCAAAGGACTTTGGATAGCTATAAAGAAACAAACTGAAAAAAACGAAGAAACTTAAAAATCTTGCTTCCAAAAAACTCTAGAAAGCAAGTAGCACAAAACCCAAATTTAAAAAGAGAATTGTGTCTTAAAGTATCCTAGTACTTTGTTTTTGCTTTTTTGCTTTATGGCCCTACGTAATGCAATACGCAACATTTTTAAAGTAAGATAGAAATCTTTGGAACGCGGCATGTTTTGTTTCAGTGTGGGTCTAGTTTCGTGACTTTTCCACTCAAAACCTTTTCAAGAGAAATAAATATTGCGACTCTCTTTTGGGCCAAATTTAGCAAGATTATTATAGATCGAGTATAAACGGAGTTTATTCTACCGAACAAAAGCTTACTCAGTTCCCAAAGAATGTTGTCTTTAGTTGAATGACTTTGCATGATTATTTATTACACTACTACGATTTTGAAGAAGATCTGTTGAGTGCTAGATAGAATACGAACTTTCTAGAGCCCGTACTATGGACAATATTTGTCATCTTGCTTACATATTCAACTTGCAGAAGAATAAAATTGGATTTTACTCTTCTTTTCCTAAATTAGGCACGAAATCTACTCGAAAATTTTTCACACAAAAAACTTACCAAAAAAAAAATTTAATTGTGCAAAATTTTATTTTCTTTCATATAGACACATTATTGTAAAATTGTATTTTATTAGAAAATTTGCGTCAATATTTTATTCTATAGAAAATTTTGTAAAAAATTTTACTTCTATTAGAAAATTTCTCAAATTTATTATTTTTAAAATATTTCCTTTCTTAGTTGGATTTTCCTATCCAATTTTCATAAACTTACCCAAAAACATCAAGAACTCTACAAAACAGTAAAAAATCTACCGTTTTTGGTTAGAAATTCTGCAACTGTGACAAGAACGCCATCCATTTATCAATTAACCATGAAACTAATTAACACATTATAACCAATTTAAAAAAATCAGTATATTCACTATTTTTTACCATACTTCTAATAGACAACGTGAAATATTATTGCACATATGATTTGTTTTTGACTAAAAGTTTTATTATTGTGAAAAAATCTCTCAGCCAAAAACTTTGCAAATGTTTTATCTCTCTTCTCTCTCTCAAATCGTCGAAATTTGACCCTCTCTCTCTTGGCTCTCTTTTGCAGGGCTGATTGGTGTAAACGAACGATTTGAAGTTAAACATTTGTGACAAAAATTATCGAAATGGAGCTAACTTTACACGGCTTGAAAAGTAACAAAGCAGCAGACAGTGGATATATTTCAGATCAAGCTCAAAACAACAAGACAAGCTTACATGGCACATTGATATATCCTCTAAAACATCAATTCATTTATAAAACAAAAATATAATCTATTTTCCGCTTTGGAGCACTATGACACTGTGAATTGATTTTTTTCAGCTTTAATTGACAACCTGGTGCTTGGTATATCTCTCTCACTATCTTTATCTTTAATATGGCGATCTTATTTTTTGATTCGTTTTCTATGTTTTGTGGAAGTTTGTGTCGTTAGCTTTTTTGGCATACGATCAAACCCCAAGCGTCACTGGGCATAAAAACAGCACAAAACAGACATGAACTTTTGAATGCTAAAACAAAAACAAAAAAAATCCAACATTGTAATAATGTAAATGTGCAAACGAACATTTACTCATACACAGACACATATGTTAATTTAGGAAATGTAAGTAAACTTTTAAGTAGGTTAACATTTAAACTCATCATATGTTTTGATGACTGGCCTATTGGGCGTTTCGGTCAGACCGGGTCTCTGACCATTTATTTAGTAGGGTACATCACATTGAATGAAATCTTAAAAGCAACTACAACAAACAACATCAAACAATATATTCTACAGCAGTTGGACAAACCTATTTATTGGGTTGTCGTTAGATTTTTGTGTCGGTTGTTTTTAATTGCCTTTAATTTCAACTTTTTTGTACTCTATTTATTATCCAGTTTTTGGCAATGTTTTTTTTTTTTTTGGTTATTGTAGCAGACCCAAGACAATGTAGAAGAATTTGAATGGAGGGGATTATTTTGTGGTGAAACAACGCGCAATATATTTTTTAATTGCATATAATATATTAGATTAAGAAATATTTCAAATGGTGTTTGAAACGGAATGACAAAATTGTAAAGTTTATTTATGAATTTATGACCTACTCTTATTTTTGAATCAAGTTAATCGATAAGGCATTGCTTATTAAATTGACTGAATTAAACTGCAGTAGTTTAGATATAATCTTAAATTTTCGATAATGAATTTTCATTGCGTTTTATCTGGATAATTCAAAACCATAAAAAGAAGAACAACAATATAAATTAACACAGCAAAAAAACGTTCTGGTTGTAAAACTGGATTGCTAAAATGAACTAATCATTTATTGCAAAACTTGTTAATTTTGCTTAATACCCTGCTCCACACTGTGGAACAGGTGAATTATAAGTTAGTGCATATGTTGCAATGACGCCAGAAGGAGGACGAGATAGACACATGGTGTCTGGCACAAAAATACTCAGGGTGGGCTCCTGCAGTCGATATAGCGGATGTCCGTCTGTCCGTCTGTCCGTGAACAACAATTTGTTAATCAAAGTCTAAGGTTCGCAGTTTTAAGTCCAATCGACTTCAAATTTGGCACAAGTATGTGTTTTGGCTCAGAATAGATACCCATTGTTTTGGAAGAAAAATCGGTTCAGATTTTATGATTATAGGTCCCATAATATATTTTCGCCCGATATGGAACTTATATGGCCCCAGAAAGCCAGAGTTTTACACTAATTTGGACTTAAAATTTTGCAACTAAGAAGAACAATTACATACTAGTCAGTGTGGGCAAATTTTATTGAATTCGGTTCAGATTTTAGATATAGCTCCATATATATCTTTCGCGACCGATAGCGGTCCCAGAAGCCAGAGTTTTACCCCAATTTTGTTTGAAATAATTTTTGTCACAGGAGTTAAAAAATTAAGCATTGTAGCTGTGCGTGCCAGAATTTGGTTGAAATCGGTTCAGATTTAGATATAGCTCCCATATATAGCTTTCGCCCGATTTAGCACTCATATGCACCACAGGGGCCATTTTTTGCCTCCGATTTAGTTGAAATTTTGCACAGGAAGTAAAATTAGCATTCTAGCTATGCGTGCCAAATTTGGTTGAAATCGGTTCAGATTTAGATATAGCTCCCATATATAGCTTTCGCCCGATTTACACTCATATGACCACAGAGGCCAATTTTTAAATCTGATTTAGTTTGAAATTTTGCAGAGGAGTAGAATTAGCATTGTTGCTATGCGTGCCAAATTTGGTTGAAATCGGTTCAGATTTAGATATAGCTCCCATATATATGTTTTTCTGATTTCGACAAAAATGCTCAAAATACCAACATTTTCCTTGTAAAATCGCCGCTGCTTAGTCGAAAAGTTTGGTAAAAATGACTCTAATTTTCCTAAACTTCTAATACATATATATATCGAGCGATAAATCATAAATAAACTTTTTCGAAGTTTCCTTAAAATTGCTTCAGATTTAAACGTTTCCCATATTTTTTTACTAACATTGTGTTCCTAGTGCATTAGCCGACTTAAATTTTGAGTCTATAGATTTTGTAGAAGTCTATCAAATTCTTTCCAGATCGAGTGATATTTAAATGTATGTATTTGGGACAAACCTTTATACTATAGCCCCAACACATTTGACGGATGTGATATGGTATCGAATATTTAGATCTACAAAGTGGTGCAAGGTATAATATAGTCGGCTCCGCCCGACTTTAGACTTTCCTTACTTGTTTTTAGTTTATTTTTAAAATTTTGTAAGAAATTTTCCCCAGCCCAACTATTTATTCCTTATTCCAAGTATGTCTAAAAAATTTTATGAACGAAATAGCAGTAAAATTTCAATGACATACATAGTTCAATTCTAACTTAAACAGAAAAAGTTTTTCGTACACTTCTCAAAAATAGTAAGAATGAACTACAGCGTGGCTAATATGGGAATGATCTGGAGCCTAAGATTTTTTCTTTATTCTTAGTAAATTTTTTTTTCGAGAAAGATGCATTTAGGTTAGGTTAGGTTATGTGGCAGCCCGATGTATCAGGCTCACTTAGACTATTCAGTCCATTGTGATACCACAGTGGTGAACTTCTCTCTTATCACTGAGTGCTGCCCGATTCCATGTTAAGCTCAATCACAAGGGACCTCCTTTTTATAGCCGATTCCGAAAGGCGTTCCACATTCCAGTGAAACCACTTAGAGAAGCTTTTGAAACCTCAGAAATGTCACCAGCATTACTGAGGTGGGATAATCCACCGCTTGAAAAACTTTTTTGGTGTTGTTGTAGCAGGAATCGAACCCACGACCTTGTGTATGCAAGGCGGGCATGCTAACCATTGCACCACGGTGGCTCCCAAGATGCATTTCGTAAATGGTAATTAAAAATCCAAATATTTCGGACAATTTTCGTTAATTTAATGAATATCAAAATTTGGAATACAATTTAATTCAATTTTCGGATGAGATAGTTCATTTTTCCCATAATGTAGTTTACTTGTTTTCTGTGTATATAGAAAATAAAAGAAACTAATGGAGATAGGAAAACAATTTATTTAAATAATATTGGCTGACATATTAATTTTCGAAATCCTTAATGTTGTCCTTGAAAAACACAATACGACTTTGAATTTTACTAGAAGCATTTGTTAATAAATGTTTAAATAATACAAAATATTTATCCCTACAATGTATTTACACATTGATCAGCAAATGCCACCATATCTGACCAATATTACGATGTAAAATGCTAGGCGCAAAATATTTATTTTAAAAATAAACAAATTCAATTAACATAATTAGTGCTATTTCCATTTCTATTTTTAGACAATTTATTCTAACTATCGACAATGATGTTAGTGGGTAAGAATTTCATTAATAAACCTAAACGGTTTGATAATGGTGAAAGAGGCAGAGAGAGATAAAAAAAAAATTCATAAATACTTAGGGAAAACCAATGTCTTATTTAATAATCGTTTATGTTCCATTGGACCCCAATGGAGAACTTTTAATTGCTAATATTTTCACGAGATATTCCTTTGACGGTTTGAATAATATATTTTATGATCATATTTTTGCAATAAATTTTTAAAATTTTATTTATTTCAATTAAGATTAATGTGAAACTAATTTATTAATTTATTTTTTATTGACATTGGTGATTGATATAATTGATTTCTTATCAGAAAAAAGGCCAATTTTAAATAAATATGTTATACATGAACCTGGAGATTTAGCATATGTCGATATTATTAATCGAGTAGAAAGGAGTTAGTCTATCCTACCCACACCGAAAAAAGCTTACCCAGTTCCAAAGATGATGTCTTTAGTTTAATGGATTTGACATTGATTTTTATTGCACTACTACTCATTTTGAAGAAGATCCGTTAGTGCTACGATAGCTTACGAACATCTGAACCGTACTATGGACATATTTGTCATCTTGCCTACATATTCCATATGAAAGTTAGGAACTTAAAAATGTTCAATTTACTTTCTGTTAACTGGCAGTTAAGGCCTTAAAGAGCTACATAATAAAAGCCGTAAGGATGATTTTAAGCCACATTTCACTTTTTTTAATCTTTTCTCATCGTGAAAAATAAAAGTCCATCCTGAATATGTTAAATTTTAACATTCGAAATTCAAGCATAATTAAAAACTACGCTATTTTCCTCTAA
The DNA here is from genome assembly GCA_003123925.1 of Haematobia irritans. NCBI lineage: Eukaryota > Metazoa > Arthropoda > Insecta > Diptera > Muscidae > Haematobia > Haematobia irritans. The sequence continues at coordinate 20,026 of PGFW01006519.1, forward strand.
AAAATTGTCTTGAAAAATGTATCCTATACGAGTTTTGATAGCTTTTTTGCTTCATATTCAAAATACAACTCAAACTCATCAACTTAAAAGACAGTTTCCTTAATATTGAAGAATTCAGATTTCAGATTTATGAAACCAAAGTTGACTTAAATTCAAACGAATTGCTCTTATATACAGATAACCATTGAAATCACCTAAGGACAAAGCGCCTTCTAAGGACAAAGCAGTTTCGATGAAAACATTATCAACTTTTGGTCAAATAAAAAATCTTTGTTTCCGAGAAATTTGTATTTTATGCTTCGCAAAAATGACATTTGTATCTAAAGGACATGAAATCCTTGTGCTTATGACATTATTTATTTTTGAGTGTAAATGAAAAGTAATGAGAACAAATTTTCGCCTCAGGATCGCTTCACTTTATTAACAAGCATTAGGGATATATAAATGGAACTATTGACCTAATATTAAAGATAATGTAACCATGAATTTAGGACTCGCAAATTACACAATGGCAAGGACAATTTTCTTATACACTCAAAAAAAGTTTACTTGAATTCAAAGATTTTTACCTTCCCTTAAGGATTTTGG
>PGFW01006527.1:0-12822 GCA_003123925.1 Haematobia irritans
TGACCAAATTTTGACCGTATCACCCTTTATATGAATTTTAGCCTAAAATATGTAAATAATTTTCTTAATACGTAAAAACTATAACCCATTAAAAACAAATTTAATAATTTTAAATTTCTCGTTATGTTTTCAGTCCAACTTCAGTGATGGATTAAAGAATATGGCCCTGCCTGTTAATTACACCGAAGAATTAAAATCATTACGAACAGATCTACAATCGAAAATTGATAAACTGGAAGCTAATGCCAGTTTTATCAATGACACATTAACACAAAAGTCAATTATTATGCAAGAAGAGTTAGTAAAACATAAGGTAATTGAATTAAATTTTTTTAAGATATAATTCGGAAATAATTTGTTTGTTTTTTTTTTTCGCATAGACCAAATTGGATGAATTATTTGATCGCAGTGCCAATATAACATCACATGTAACATCATTGGAAAATTCATGGCCGGAATATAAACAAAAAATCATTAATTTAGGCAATGATGTGCCACGTTTGGAAAAGGACGTAAGTATATAAAATTGGAAATAGGGTTCAAATTGAAGGTGAAATTTGGGTTTTATATATTGTCATATTAAACGATATCCAAATTTTACTTTTTGAGGATCTAGGAGGCACGTTTCGCATCTTTAATGAAATTACCCAGATATTTGGAATTTATTGTCCTTTTAAATTCCCAAATATATATTCCGATGGATTTTTTTTAATATTAATAAGCTCCAATTTCAATATGTCTTACCGGGAATTTAGAATTTTTTGTTATTTCAAAGACATAAATGAAGACGAGTTATATTGGTTCCTTTTTTAGCGACAGCTTCTTAATTTTGGGATACAAATGTCGAATATTTTTTTCTTTACTTTTTTATCCAAAAAGTCGAAAAAGGCAAAGTTGACTTTTCTTTAAATTTATAAATTTGAAAAAATCGAAAAGTCGACTTTTCCAAATTTTTATAATGTAAAAAAACTCAAAAATTCAATTTTTTTGATTCGGATTACAATCCCTATTTAGTAGATGTCGCATAGGTGGTATTGGAATTAGAGGTGTTCGCTTGAGTAAAGAAAGGAGGAAATAAATAAAATTTATTCGCTAATTAAAAAGAAACTTTCCCAAAGTTTCTAATCTATACCATAAATGTTATAGAATATATGCTTATGAAGAGTGCCGAAAGGTAAGATGACGAACTCGATCACAAGTAGTGCCTTTTGTTTGAGTACAGGTCATGATCTACAGAGCTATTACATAGCAGGGATACAAAAATGGTTCTTTATGAATTTGTCGCTGAAAATTATATGAAAATGGTAATATACTATTTTTTCTCGCTAAATCTTAATATGATCAATCAGTTTTACAATTTTATATTCAACAGTCAGCTATTGATTCATTAATTGCAAAGCACCTGAAGGGCCAAAGGTTAATTGAATTTTGTGGCAAATATCCATTCGATGCGTACCATTCTCATAATTGGTAATTTTCCTAGGCTGGTCTGTTTTAAATGAAAGCAATGAACAAATTATAAAAATTTTATGCATATACATATTATGGATTTCTTCCCATGTGATGAGCGGATTCTTTCCATTCAACGAACCGTAAATTTTGGCTCGACCTGATCTGCCTAATCGCGCTCGCCGTCTTATCCAAATCAACAGTGTCATATCAAAGCACATTACTCTATTTATGAATTTGATGTATTCGCCATTTAATATCAAACCGCAAACCAATCAGTCCAGTATCATTTCCATTTCATGAAATTAATGTAAACTTTAACTACACTTCTGGCTTCCAATTTTTTTTCCCCGCGAAGTCTTACTATCGATTTCTTTACCACTGTTTGACCGTCAAAACGATTAATTGTAGAATTGTTTAAAACGGCGGGCGCTAAGGAGGTTGGCAAATTGTATATAGAAGTTTCATCGTTATGTGGACACACTTGAGGGGATTGTACTTACTTGGAGTTCCTTTGGCGAAACCGGGAGGACCCAATAAAATGGCAATTTGATACCGCTTTCTGGTTCATAGCGTGATTGGGAACGGCATTCTTAGCTCGCTTTGTGCCCCATTTTTCCACTTCAGGAAAATATAAGAAATCAGTAAAACAGCATTCCACTCGGGAGCTCACTGCAAACGTGGGATTGAGAAACAACAACTGGCCCACACTGGCAACTGACAGAACGCTCCAGTGTCAAGTTTTGACGTCTTGTAACGCACCCGTCTTGAGAAAAGAAAAAGTAGTGCCGCTAGGTAGTTCTTAACTAAAATAACAGCATCCTGGCGTCAACAAAAGCCAGGGTGGTTGGCATTTGAAAATATTTGAAAATTAAAAAATATTATTGTAACTTGTAACAACAAGAACAAGTGGTTGCCAGCGCTTAGGGTTTTCCGCCCAAATTTAGGCGAGTTTTTCAGCGTTCTAGGATTTTTTCAAGCGTAACATTTATCTTGGGCGGGGGATTATTGGGGGATAACAGAATTATATCTTAACCACCTTATAATGGAGCAAGGTTCTCAAAAGCAATACGGAAGCAATTCTAAGCATGAGTTATGAGAAAATAAGATGCGGCAAAAGGTCCCACAAGAAAATCCTAAATACAAACAAAGTAGTCCAGATAGCAAACTATTCTTCGGTTATCTTTTTTAAACCTCTTACCCTGTTGAAAAGGGCATTTTTTGAAATATTTGACAAAATTAAACAAGTCGTATTTTAAACCTTAGCAGCTGGAAAAGCTTTTGTAAGAGTAAAGTTCCCGCTTTTTAAAATCTGGATAATACTATTGGTAACTTATTACAGTCCATAAAAAATAATTCCTCCAGGTTAGAAATAAAAATTTTCGCTTATAGAAGAGTTAAAATTTTGACAAAATTTTCATTAGAAATAGAAATTTTGACAAATATTTAACTGAATAGAAACATCACAACTTTTGGACACAGAATTTTCTACTAGAAAAAAAAATTTCTTAACAATTTCCTATAGAAATACAATTTGTGAGCAAAAATTTTCTCATGAAAAAATCAGCAATTAAAAAAATTTCCTATCTAGGTAAATAAATTAAAAAATTTCTATAGAAATAAATTTTGACATAATTTCTTCTAAGTAGAATATAAAATTTGGACAAAATTCTATAGAAAAAAATTTTAACCAAAATTTCTATAGAAATCAATATTGGACCAAAAGTTGCCTATAGAAATAAAATTTTAAAACAAAAACGTAAATCTTTCAATCACAAAGAAATGAAAAATATCTTGAAACAAAATGTCCTATAAGAAAATAAAATTGTCTCTAAAGAAATAACATTTTGACAAAATTTTTCTACTAGAAAATCTGTCTGGTTTAGCTACATTTGTAAGTTTAGTCAATGCATGGTTATTTAATCTGAAATTCAAAACACAAACCACTAAGGATTGAAGAATAAACCAACAAATAGACGAAACACAAACTAAAAAAAAAAGTTCTTTGGTTAAAAATTTCTACTAAGAGAGACAAAAAATCACATTTTCCTATAGGAAAAAAATTTGAGCCAAAATTTTTCTATATATGTTTTGAAGAACAAAAATTGTACAAAGAAATCAAATAACAACGGAAAAAATTTTTGACAAATTCTAAGAAATATAAAATTTGAGCAACATTTGTCTAAGAATAAGAAATTTGATAAAAATTTCTATAATATATAAAAAATTGTTCTATGGAAATAGAAAATTTGTTACAAAATTTTCTATAGAAAAATAAAATTAGAAAATTTATAGAAAAAAATTTTGAAATCCTAAAAATATATAAAATTTTCTATAGAAATCTATAGAAATTGTAAAGATTTTCCAAAAGATTTAAATTTAAAATTTTTCCTATAGGCAATAACATTTTGACAAAGTTTTCTAAACTATGAAGAAAAATTTTGGATGAATAATTTTTCTATAGAAAGTAAATTTTTTGACAAAATTTTTTCTATAGAATAAAACATAACAAAATTTTCTAAAAAGTAATAAATTTTGACAAAGAATTGCCTATAAGAATAAAATTTTTACAAACAATTTCGGCTATAGAAATACAAACGATTTTGGAAAAAAGTTTTGTATTAAATAATTTTTTTGGGTTACAAATTTTCTCCAAAATATTGTTAGATTATTTTTTGTTCGTAGTGGGCAACCGTAGTTTTCTGATCTTTCTAGCAATTTTTTAGTTTCATAAGAGAAAAATTTTACGGCAATCATTAGTATAAAACTTCTTTCAATGCATCTTTTAGCCGAAAAATATTTTCGGCATTTACAATCTATCTGTTTTGGTGAAAACCGAAAAACGTGCACTCACCTTTAGGAAGTGAACCCCAATTGTTGGGCCCTAACAAAAACTATTTAAAAAATTAAACATTTTCAAGATGATCGTGGATAGTCTTTTCAAAACATACCATATAAGTTTTTATTTTAAGATAAAGTTGGTAGATTTTCATGGCTTGTTTTTAACAAATGTTGTTCATGTTTTGGACAACATTAGTCAATAATGTAAGAGACATTGCAAGTAAAAATTTATCGAACTAGGCGGTCCAATTAAGTTTGAGTTAGAGCATTTTGTGTTGTTCGTGTTTTAAAATCGTAATTCACATTCTTTGTGTGTTTCCGTTATCATTATCGTCTTACGGTTTGTTTGTGTTTAAGAAGGACAAATTTAAAATTAATTTTGAATTTTGTTTTGTTATTAATCTCTCTAAAATAGTTAATTTAAGAAAGAAATTAATTTAAATTTGTTTCAATTTACTTTTGTTTGATTTAATAAACATAGCACATACACACCTATACACGCATCTAGAAGCAGCGTGTAAGTGGTCCGTTTGTTCGATAAGAAAAAAAAAAAATAAAAATATTACTGTTTCAATATTAATAGAAAAAATCTTTCAACTAGCTGAGAAAAAATATTTTTTAAAAAATAAGAATAAAAATAAAAAAAACAATTAAATTTAATAACTTGATTAAAATTTAAATTTAAATTGTAAATATAATCGAATTATTGATTGACATCAAACAATATTTTCTCTATAGGTTTTCAAGATACCAAACCCAAATTTTCGTTTTTCCAGACCCGGGGGTTTGATATTTTCTAGGCCAGGCTTTTTCTTGTGCTCACTCCCACAATAATTGTGGCTTGGTTGTAGAGGCTTCAATGTAGAGAATTCCTGGGCATTCTTTGCAGATATATTCTTATGAACTGACAGTCCTCCCAATTTTTTGACCTGCTCAGAGTTAGAAAAGAAAATATGCTAAAAAATGGAATTAATTTTCAGGTAAAATACAAATACGCGAAGCGCAAAAAGTCCTACCTAGATTATGGAGGACTAAATAAAGTCTGGTCCATGCGGTTAATACTGAGGGCGTTTCAATAAGTTTAATTTGCTTATAGTAAGCCAAACTTGGAAAAGAAAATCGGTTAAGTAATGCAGGGTAATATTGTCAGTATTTGTGAATATTACGACACAAACTAAACCAGATTTTAGTATATATTGATAGTTCGGAAATGAGGAACAACAGATGCTTTCACAGTGTTAAAGGACCTAAAATTAACTACCTATATCCCCTAGATAGACAACCTGAGATTTACCTCGAGTATTTACAATAATTCCATTCGCCCCGTTATGTATTCCAATAACGACCGTGGAAAACTCCAAGTTTTTAGCAAGACAACTAAGAGTTATAGACGAAGGCAAACTAAGCAACGTGATGGGTTCTTTATTTCGCAGATGTAAGAGCTTTTGAGGAGGTTTTTTATTCATTTATTTGTGTCACACATATAACTTTGAGCCGAGCATTGTATAGTCAGTGCTTGTGTAGATTGGAATTGACATATATTCTTTATTCTACTAACTTAATAGATCAATTGACCGCTTAATCATTCTGTCCATGCCCGAATAAATTACGTAAATACTTGTGTACATAACAAATTTGTATTAAACGCCCTAGCTTGATATTCAGACTAACTAAGATTGTAAATTTTTCTAATTTATCGTACATAAATACATAATATTAGCTTAGATATATGGCCAAGAATCACCCTTACAGGGTTTGCACTTTGGATCCAGATCGGGATCGAATAATTGGTCCAAAAATTAATTAATTTTTAAAAATTGGGTCCCGATGGCGAACCAATGGGAATATCGTTTGATTTTATCGATGAACTCATTTTCGTCAGAATCGGCATTTTTCCAAAGAAAACATTTCTATAGACAATAAAATTTTTAAACAGAAAATCTTCCCTTTTAGAAATAAAATTGTTGACAAAAAATCGTTGTCTTAGCAAATAAATGTTTGCACAAAATTTTCATACGAAACAACGCGAAAAATTTTGCGCAAATTTTATATAGAGATATAAAATTGTCAAAAAATTTTCTATAGAAAAAAATTTGTGACAACATTTTCTATAGAAAATAAAATTTTGACAAATTTCTATAGAAATAAAATTTTGACAAAATTTTCTATAGAAAAAAATTTTGACAAAATTTTCTATAGAAATAAATTTTGACAAAATTTTCTATAGAAATAAAATTTTGAATTTTACAAAATTTTCATAGAAAATAAAATTTTGACAAATTTTCTATAGAAATAAAATTTTGACAAATTTCTATAGAAATAAAATTTTGACAAAATTTCTATAGAAATCAAGATTTTGACAAAATTTTCTATAAAATAAAATTTTGACAAAATTTTCTATAGAAATAAATTTGACATATTTGCAAAATTTCTATAGAAATAAATTTTGACAAATTTTCTATAGAAATAAATTTGGACACATTTTTAATAGTAAATAATTTTGACAAAATTTTCATAGAAAATAAATTTTGAACGAATAATTTTTTTATAGAAATAAAATTTTGAACCAAATTTTTCTATAGAAATAACTTGCTTTGACACAAAAATTTCCCTATAGAAATACAAATTTTGACAAAATTTTTCTATAGAAAATTAAATTTGCATCACAAAATTTTGCAATATATTGAAAAACTGTTGACAAAAATTTCCTGATAATGATATTTCTAACATTTGACAAAATGTTTTATAAGAAAATAAAAATTTTGGACAAAACTTTTCTATAGAAATAAAATTTTATACAAAATTTTCTATAGAAATAAAATTTTGACAAATTTTATATAGTTATAAAAATTTTGACAAAATTTTCTATAGAAATAAATTTGACAAAATTTTTCTATAAGAAATAAAATTTTGACAAAATTTTCTATAAAATAAAATTTAATGACAAAATTGTTCTATAGAAATAAAATTTTGCACAAAATTTTCTATACAAATAAAATTGTTGCACAAAATTTCTATAGAAATACAAATTTTGACAAAATTTTCTATAGAATAAAATAAAAAATATAAAATTTTTTGGACCCAGAGAATCTAAATATTTTAATTATAAATTAATTGAATTTGCAAATGGAACCGCTGGTACGAAATTTTGGTCCGCGATTTTGCTGGTGATTAATGATTAATAAACCAAAGTCTCGTGCGTTAACGCCGTGGAATTTTTGAGATTTTTAAATTGGGGTTCCGATGGTCGGACCCCCCAAATGGAATTTGGGTTGATTTTTGGTCCATTTTCGGTCAAATCGGTAATCGTTTTTCAATTTTCTATTTTTAATGAAATAACAATATTCGGACAAAATTTTCTATTAGAAATAAGAATTTTGCGAAAACGATGTTTCTTATAGATAATATAAATTTTGACAAAAATTTCCATATAGAAAAACCAATTTTGACAAAATTTATCATAGAAATAAAATGCAAATTTTATTAGAAAAATTTACAAAATTTTCTTAGAAGATAAAATTTGTGACGCAAAATCTTTATAGAAAGTAGGTAAATTTTGACAAAAAATTTTCTAGGAAATACAAATTTTGAACAAAAAGATTCTTTTCTATAAAATAAAATTAATTTGACAATTATTTCTTTATTAGTAATGACAATTTAGACAAATATTGTTCATAGAAGATAAATTTTAACACAAAATTTTCTATGAAATAAAATTTTGAACAAAATTTTCTAAAATAAAATTTTATAGAAAAAATTCTTAATAGAAAACAAATTTTGACCAAAACTTCAAATTAAAATAAAAATTTGAACCAAAATATCTTATAGAAATAAAAATTCTTGGACAAAATATTTCCTATAGAAATACAAATTTTGACACAATTATTCTACTACATAGCAATATATACAAAATTTTAGTATAGAAACTTCAAAATTTTATGAACACATAATTTTATAAATAAAATTGCAAAATTTTTTCATAAAAAAAGTACCAATATTTGATATTCTTCTATTAAAAGATAAAATTCTTTGACAAATTTTCTCTATAGGAATAAAATTTTGAATAGAATTTTCTAAAAGTAAAAATTTGGTTTGACAAAAATTTCTATAGAAATAAAATTTTGCTGAATTCTATAGATTATTAATTTGACACTTTCTATCCAGAACAATAAAATTTTGACAAGCATATTTTTCTAATAGAAATCAAAATTTTGACCAAATTTTCTATAACGAAATCAATTTTGAACAAATTTTCTATAGAAACTAAATTTTTGACAACGGCGCCCGAGAGACGGCGGACGCATTTCTCTATGTAGAGGAGGAGGAGTGAGAAATTCTTGGGCCAAATTTTGGCAAAAACTTTTCTATAGAAAATACAATTTTGACGCAAAATTTGCTATAGAGAATAACTAGGGATCTTTACGAGCAAATATTGTTCTATAGAAATACACTTTGCACAAAATTTCCATAAAGGAAAGGCATACCAATTTTGACCAAAATTTCTTTATAGAAATCAAAATTTTGACAAATTTTCTGTAGTAGGGAAATAACAACTTTTGACTAAATTTTCTATAGGAAATAAAAATTTTTACAAAATTTTTTATAACAACTAAAATTTTGAGTCAAAATTTTCTGATACAAATACAATTTGTTGATACAACAATTATTCTATCAGAAATACAATTTTGAACAAAATTTCTATAAGAAATAAAATGTTTGACAAAATTCTTCGTATAGAAATAAATTTTGAAGGAAAATTGGTTCTATAGAAATAAGACTTTGGACTCAAATTTTCTATAGAAGATAAAGATTTTTACAAAATTTGCTACCCGTGGTAAAACAATTGAGAGATCTACATCATGTCTAAGTAATATCAAGATATAATAATTATATCTGCTCAGCATATGGTGGTAGATATAAATAGATCCTACGAGATATGTTATGTAATCAGGTGGTGATAATTACTGAATTAAGATCTGTTTCAGATCGCTACATTATACTAGTGTTGTGTATATCTACTATATCAGTCATATCTGGTAAAAGTATCTAATTTTATATCTTCCATATAATGAACATGCATATCTAAATTTATATATACTATATAGATACGCTCCAGTATCTAATTATATATATAGAGCTCCGCCTTAATCATGAACGCAGTTTCCTGTAAAACACGGATGAAAAAAATATTTTGTAGTATGTTTGTGTTTAAATGATGTTGTTTGTTACGAAGAATATTACGTGTATACTTGGTTACATAGCACGATAATGTTCTGTTCGCTACATCAAAACAAAGTGTGAACATAACCAAACAAATTCTTTTTATATATTGCGACAACGTTTTCAAAAGAAAACGCTTTTAAATATTCATTTTGAAGTGTCCTTCAAAAGATGCTCGACTTTGCAGAAGCACTGCAACTGTCTTTGTTGTTCTTCAAAAAATGTCACCCGAGCGCATAACTATCGACCATTAAGCACGCCTGTTTGTTTTAAGTTTTGCAACCAAAAACAAAAATGATCAAGATATTTGATAATGCGAGTTTGATATTTTTTATTTCATCATAAAATCCTAATGTCTCTGCGATTTCTTCGAGCAAGATAAATAGTGTAAGAGAAGCTGTGATAAGAAGGTTAAGTTATTGTTTGTCTGCGCAATTTTTATATATTGATGAACAATGCAAAGGCAAATAAAAAAAATAAAAAGACGTTATAACTACGTCCAGTGACGAGGGTAGTTTTGTGTTTTGTTTAATTTTTATTTGTTGTTTTTTTTGTTTTTTTTTTTTTTTTCGTTCTTTTTTTTTTTATTTGTTATCTATATATACTGGAATATAAAAATAAACTGGTTTTTCTTTTCAGCGAAAATGAAAATTGGCCGCGTTCTGCAAAAGAAAAATAAGGGAGACCGGAGATCAAACTAGAAGCTCTAAAACACCAAAGACAGGCTTTAACCAAGAAATTAAGCGGTACGACACGCAACTCCGTCCAATGTAGTGATTGATGAGCGCAGTCAGGCTTCTTCTGCAGCGCAATCTCTGTAATGAAACGCCGAAGGTAAGTAATCAATCGAGCAAAATCTACATAAAGTTTGTCAAAAAGTGTGTTTGTTGGACCCTATTTTTACTTTTTTTTGAAAACAATGAATTTAGACAAAGTAAAAGTTTTTCAATGCCTGGCATGCTTCCCATCCATACGGTTTGATAAGAGTTTATCAAAATATAACATGTTTTGTGGAATAGATGAATAAATGATTTCAACAGTAACCATGTCAATATTAAGCTAATTTTTAATGTTTTGGTTTCTTACAGATGAATATGTTATTGGAAACAAAACAATATACTGTCGACGCCCACTCATTCACAACATGGCATTGGACGTCCCACCAAGCCTTCGCCAAGTTGCTGGAAGGCGTATTCAACACGAAATGTAGCTATTAGAGAAAGCACACGCTCTACTGGACAACCCCCAGGGCACAGGTTTGGGAGAGACAGTTAGACAGCCACCCTGGCTTTTGCCCTGAACGCCTAAAATTTAACAGGGCCACTGGAGAAAGCTATTTGGTAAGTGATAGCCTTGATACCAAATCTATATAATTTTCAAATGTAACATGATAAATCTGTTTCTGTCTTTAGATTTTTCTTCTGGCTTGCGAAGAGCCGGAATTGGGAGGCCACAAATCCGAAAAAAGCGTCGAGAGGCAATGTCGACGCAACGTCTTGGGGCGAGATCAAAACGACAAAAGTCAGTAAATAGACACACTATTCGTCTTAACTTTTTTCCGTCTTTTGTTTTTAAATGGAATTCTAAAACTTAAGTTACTTAACAATACATAAAATGCCTACGATATTAATAGTCATTTAATATTTCATAATCTTAACTTTTATATTATATTATTTTATTAAATAGGGTAATATTTATATGTAACGGGAAAAGTAGCTTACAATTTGTACGATCAAAATTAATATAATTAGATATAATAACATCTAATTATATCACGATTAAGAATATAAATTAGAATGTGGGCCAAATTTGAGATCTGGTCAGATCTAAAACTCCTTGTAGAATTAGATCTGATCAGATTTACGCCAATTTTTCGGATCTGACCACATATGGCCTAGATATACTACTGTATCTAATCAGATATGGCGGCAGATCTAATAATATCTGGTCAGATCCACCAATTTTTAACGGGTATAACAAATAAAATTTTGACAAAATTTTCTAATACAACATAAATTTGACAACATTTCTTCTATAGAATACATCTTTGGACAAATTTTCTATAGAAATAAAATAAAAATAAAAATTCTTTGAACAGAATTAAATTATTTGACCGAAAATTTTCTATGCGAAGTAAACTTTTAGGAAAATTTAAAACTTTTAAATTATATTAAATTGAATTTGACAAAAATGGAGCCGCTGGGTACAGAATTTTGGTCCGATTTTGCCGTGATTAGACTGATTTGATTTTTTTTAAATTTTAATTTTTAAATTGGGTCGCGATGGTCGGACCAAATGGAATTTCTGGCCGGTTGATTTTGGTCCCATTTGTTTCCGTCCAAATGCGGTAATATTTTTTCAAAATTTTCTATAGAAATAAAATTTTGACAAAAATTTTTCTAATAGAAATATCAATTTTGACAAAATTTTCTATAGAAATAAAATTTTGATAAAAAGTTTCTAATTAGAAAATATAAATTTTCACAAAATTTTTCATAGAAATACCAAATTTTGACAAAATTTTCTAGAGTAAATAAAATTTTGAAAATTTTTTTATAAAAAATAAAATTTTGACAAATTTTCTATAGAATAAAATTTTGACAAAATTTCTATAGAAAATTAAATTTTGACAAATTTTCTATAGAAATAAAATTTTGACAAAATTTTCTATAGAAATAAAATTTGACAAAATTTTCTATAAAATAAAATTTGACAAAATTTCTATAGAAATAAAATTTTGACAAAAATTTTCTATAGAAAAATTTTAACTAGAAGTTCTGCAATAGAGATTAAATGTTGACATAATTTCTATAGAAGTAAAAATTTGGAAAAAAACTTTTAACTTTTTAAATTATATTAATTTAAATTTGGCAAAATGGTCCGCCCGTGACTTAATAAACCTACATAATGTCCGCGTGAGTGCACAGGAATAATTTCTTCGTGAGTGTGCGTGAGTAAAAATTTCGACGCTCACGAAAATAATCCGCCACCAATAAAAGCTTAGGTTAATCATTTACAATTTTAGTGACACCTGGGATGTTAAGAGTTAGTAATAACGCTCTGATTTTAATATGCTCATTTTTTCAGAACGTCGTAAGGTAAATTACTCGTGAGTCACAATTTTCGTGAGTCACGATATTTTTCGTGAGTCACGATTTTTTCGAGTCAGACTTTTTTGTGCAGTGTGGTGAACAAATTTCTTTTCTGTAGTGTGCGTGAGCGTGTCCTACCAAACAATATTTGTGCGTAGATAAGATTTTTCCGTCGTGAGTGTGCGTGAGCGTAAAAATATACTATCACGTCGCACCTCTA
>PGFW01006554.1:0-11781 GCA_003123925.1 Haematobia irritans
GACTTCTCCTCTGAAAACGCCACAATCCTAAAATGGAGAAATTCGTCAAGCCAATACGTCTATAAGAGGTGAACTATGAAGTGTCGGTGTGGACTCAAGAAAAAAGCTGCATGCTGTGGAATAGCATGGAGACACTCCAGATTGCTTGCCAGGATATCATGTCTTCACAGCACTCTTTTGGTTCAAAAACCCTATATCTTCCTGGTTTATATTCTCAATATCCATTAAAATCACTGTCTTATAAGTTTCTAATAAGGGAAGATCCGAACGTGTTCTTCATTATTCTAGAGAGACACGAACTTATCACAGGATTGTACCCAGTTCTCCACAGTTGTTCCAATGTTGTCGAATTTTCATATAATTTTCTTGGTGCGATTTCGAGTTCAAAATGAAACAAGTTCCTACGATACTGTCCCAGACTGATGACCTGCCTATGGGGTGATACTACTAAACTCTTCCCAGGACCTGGCCTCTGGAATGAGTCCAACCGTGTCCTAAAGGTAACCGGTGCCTTTCATATTGTTTGTACCAAAACTGGGACTGGTCCTACCACCGAGAGACTAGTTCTGTATCGCTCTGGGGTTGATCCATTTTCCGTAGGGTATGCGTGTGAAGTTTACTGAATGGCCTTTCGGTCTCGGTTACAAAAAAAGAGTTTTTTATATCATTGAGCTAAAACATGGAATCGGGTAGTAGTTCGCCAACCACAATCAGCAACACGGTTAATTCCACTCTACGATCCTTAGCGCCGCCTAAACAATTCACTCACTGGTGAATAGGCATCCACTATTCAGGAAAATCAGAAGGTGTTTAATATTTTAGAGAACATATCCGAGATCTACTATGCGTCAGGTGGGAAAAAAGAGGGATTTAAATAGACTCATGGGTATAATTTACCAAATCTGAACACTACCAAAAAGCAACGGGGAGAAAATGGCATCTTACAGAAAAAATATATTTTGTCTTCAATCACGAAATTAATTGATCCAATTAATTTTTAATATTTTCCATCACGGAAATGATAGTATCAATCTTCGAAGTCAATAAAAAAAATAATTTATCCAATTAAAAATTGAATAAAATTTAATGGATACTCTAAATCTCTGTAATTAATTTTTGTTTCAATTAAAATTCATTGAAACATTAAATTTTAATTGATTTTTTTATAATTTCATTTAAATTTTAATTGGCCCAACCCAAAGCGAATGTACCACATGTTCAACAAATGTTATAGTACATGAATGTTTTACAGTATATTTTTCAATAGTTACGAGAAGATTTGCAAGATAACAACATTTTGCCATACATGTCCTTTGCACCATCCAAAGTGTATCACTCCTAGCGCGAAGGTCAAATTTTTTTGTCTTAATGCATCTATCTACATGATATTTGACATTTTTGTGGTTTTTTGCAAATTTGTACTTCAATGGGGCTCAAATGGGATCAGCTATATGACCATTTACCTCTACCTCACGTTGAATTGCTCCCAGCATGATTGATATCCCATTGTCACTGTTCGTTTGGCGCTCTTCAAATCTAACAGTTGGCTGATAAAGTCACCGATCTGACACATAGATGGGCGCTCCATGTATTAATAGCATATTATTTTTATATGTAATCGACCTTCAAATAATTGTTTGTCAAATTTGACGTCTGTAAGTCAATTAGTTTGTGAGATAGAGCGTCTTATTTTGTGAGCAACTTTTGTTATGTGAAAAAAAATGGAAAAAAGGAAAGAGAAAGGAATTTTCGGCTGTTTGATAAAATACTGTTTTCTGAAGGAAAAAATTACCGGCTGGAAAGCAAAACTTTGTCTTAATAATGAGTTTCCGGACTCTGCCCCAGGAATCAATAATGATGTTATGAGAAAAGCGTGGTAATGGCAGAGGACGAACGATTCGCCCGAAAGTGGGTTGACGACGAAATAAAATCCACAATGGATTATGCACTAAAATAACTGTAGAGGTCTTAAGAATCAAAAATGTTTTATTCCGGACTTGCATCAACATGATATGGAAGTTGTTGCAAATTGCCGCGGCTCATGACCAAAAATTCAACAACTTTGATGATCTCTGAGCGAGTGTTTGCAGCTGTTAACTCGTAATACACCCGAGTTTTCCGTCGATATGTAGACTAATGGATGAAACATTGGCTCCATCACTACATCTCCTGATGTCCAATCGACAGTCGGCTGAGTGGACAGCGAGCCGGTGAACTCGTTCTCCGGAAGCGTGAAAGACTCAAAAGTCCGCTTGGCAAAAGTAATGGCCTCTGTTTTTTTTGGGTATGCACATGGAATAATTTTTTATCGATTATCTTGAGAAGGGAAAAACCCATCAACTAGTGACTATTATATTTGGCGTTATGTGTGACGGTATTGAAGGTTCGAAAGTCGCGTGACAAAACGGCCCCATAGAAGAAGAAAAAAGTTTGTTCCACCAAGATCAAACGCACCGTCCACAAGTCATTGAGAACGTGGCAAAAATCTCTATGAATTGGGCTTCGAATTGCTTCCCACCCACTGTATTCTCCAAGATGTGGCCCCCAGCGAACTTTTTTATTGTTCTCAGACCTCAAAAGGATGCTATGAAAAATTGGTTGAAATGAAAGGTGATCGCCGAAAACTGAGGCATATTTGATGACAAAACGAGTAAGGAGTACTACCAAAATGCCGTTATATCAAAAAATTGGAAAGGTCGTCATTATAATCGTTTTATCCGCTCTGACAGGCGAACTATGTTGAATAATAAAATCGAAATTTTTGGACAAAAAAATGCTGTTTTTCTTCTGTTTAGACCGGGGACTTATCAGCCAAACCTGTTATTCATCTTCAGAAGTAGTATCACCATCAGGACACACCACATCCTAAATTGCATCAGTTAATATCTGTAAACGTAAAACCCAAAAAAGCATCGGTGAAACATCAAATTAAAGCGCAGTGGGCCTAAACCTTCCAAACAATTCCCAACATACGAAGATAGTAGCCTCGGAGTGAATCGATGCAATTTTAATTAAACTTTAAATTTTTATTCTGAATTTCAAGAGAAACTTATGTGAGGATATCGATTCGTTGAATAATTGATATCTGGAGATTCCGGTTTATAAGGGACACTATTCCAGATTATAGCCATATAACGACCGTCTGGCTCCACTTTTAAAATATTGATTGATTTCTTTCGTTGCATTTCGGATTAGTGAACTTCATATACCATGCCAACTGATCCCAATCATTCTGGCAAAGCTTATTGTCCATATCAAATTTTGTTCTGCGGATTAAAATGTTAAACCAAACATTTCCAAACAGATATTAATGCAAACATGGTAAAAACTTTTTGTTGCCGTTTCCTAAACAAAATTTGCATTTTATAACTTTTGAACATTTTTATTATTATAGTCCAATGCACTATATTACAATTTTTGTATTACTGTCTAAGAACTTTACATCGTCCACCACCCACCACTCCATCAACTTTCATGCATGGTTTTGACAGTGTAAGCTTATTAATAGGGCCAAAATGCTAAAGTTGAAACTTTTTACAACACTTACAGTAAAATAAAATCCCTTTGAGAGTTGTTAGAAGATCCTTTGCACAACCTTGCCTGCTATCGTTTCGTTTTGAGTAAAACTGAACATCGACATTCGATGTCCTGCACAAAAAGAAACTCTAAAGAAAATTAACACTTGGCTACTTGGTCGAATTCGTGTAAGAAGAAATGAGAAGAAAAAAAACATTCGCATTAGCAAACGAACGAGAACAAGAATTATGAAAATTGTTTTCTTTGAATGTAAGAAGTTTTTTATCCGTTGCTTTTCATCCATAGTGCTTAAATTTAAATTTAATAATGCATTCGGCATGCAAAAAAAATCAGCGTGTTTGTGTACTTAACATAGGGCGTAGCTAAAACTCCAGTTAGGAGGCTTGGAGCCACCGTGGAGCAATGGTTAGCATGCCGCATTGCATACACAATGGCTCGTTGGGTTCGATTCCTGCTTCAATCCGAACACCAAAAAGTTTTTTCAGAGGTGGATTATCCCACCTCAGTAATCGGTAGTGATATTTCCTAAGGGTTTTCAAGCTTCTCTAAGTGGTTTCACTGCAATGGTGGAACGCCGTTCGTACTCAGCCTATTTTAAAAAGGAGGTCCCTTGTCATGAGCTTAACATGGAATCGGGCAGCACTCAGTGATAAGAGAGAAGTTCAGCAATGTGGTATCACAATGGACTGAATAGTCTAAGTGAGCCTGATACATCGGGCTGCCACCTAACCTAACCTAGGGGGCTGGGTCACCTTATAAAAAGCCTAGCTTATGTATTTAAAGTTCCGTTTCATCCTTGAAATTTTCACGTAAATCGTGTCAGCAATATCTTCCCTGTCCTTGTTAATACAAAATCCTTGGCTACGCCAATGGCCTGTGCAAAACTTAGTCCTGCCTTCATGACCAAAAAAAAAAAGACTAAAAAAAATATCTTAAGGTCTAAGTTTGCTCAAGAAAATAAAGACAAGTAAATTACAATTTAATTGCTCTAGAGAGGAAAACAGAAGTTTTGTGTTCTCAAGCACATCCTGAGAGAGTGAGATGATGTAAAATAGAAAGCAAAAAATGCAATTCAAATTATTAACAAAAGTTTTCATTGGGAATGTATAAAAATGGGTAGTTAATTACCCTCGCCAATATCACAGTGGTCATTTTTGCATAGAGTCTTATAAGCACTTTGAGTAAACAAAAGAATTTTTACACTAATAGCCTCAGTCCACAATTAATTTCATTTTATGGGAAATTATCGAAAAGTGACGAAAAATTAAAAGTCAGTCAATCTCTCTAAAGTGAACTTCTATACAATTGAAGCTCTTTCTATTAATGAAAAAAAAATCGAAACCACTGTTCTTCTGTGTTTCCTTTGCTGTTTCTTGTATTTTGAATAATTTTGTATAATGAATTATTTTCTTGGGTCGCGTGCTCAAAATTTCATTATAGCGGAAGTTCGATGTAATATGTTACATGAAGCCAGAGTGCAAAAATTGTATACAAGCCTCCATTTCCAAACTTAGGTGGTTTAGGTGGCAGCCCCTGATGTACTCCGGCTCCACTATCAGTCCATTGTGATACCACATTGGTTGAACTTTCTTCTCTTGTCACTGGAAGTGCTGTCCGATTCTATGTTTAAGCTCAATGCACAAGGGACCTCCTTTTTTATAGCCGAGTCCGAACGGCCGTTCCACATTGCAGTGAAACCACTTTAAAGAAAGCTTTGTAAGCCTTCAGAAATGATCACACCAGCATTTACTGAGGTTAGGATAATCCACCGACTGAACAACTTTTGGTGCTTCGGTCGAAGCAGGAATCAACCCACGACTTTGCTGTATGGCCATGGCGAAACATGCTAAACCATTGCCACCACGGCTGACTCCATCCATTCCAACTTGAAGTCTTAGGTGTACTCATTTAAACTTTGAATGTTACATTTATTTTTGTTTTCGACGTCCATTGCAGTTTTTCCATGGCTCATCGATATTTATGAGTCATATAGCTTATTCAGCATTATATTGCATTCTTATATATCCCTATGGGAACCAACAAAACCTTTTCCGAAAACTCCGAAAATTAGTAGTCCATTAAGGTACCTTCAAACCAGAGACTGTATACAAATTCTTAAAAACAACGCAGCTGTCATTCATTGGTTTGTGCATTAGGCCAAAATTGCTTATTTCGCCCTATTAATCCTGTATACACCCTGTTGTTAAAAATAAATTCGCCGTACGGCTATAGCACCCCATGATGATGACTATAATTAACAGCGGTGATATCTATAAGCATCCTGTCGTCATTCTTTTGGACACCAAACCCCATAATTAAACATATTATTTACAATGTGGCAACTATTGAAATGCTATGGAGCCATTGTTGCCAAGACCAACAAAAACGAGCAAATAAAAAATGCTCGTCGGTTAGCCAACTACTTTCTTCCCAGGAACTAGTGATAGAATATGTTTTATTGTGGCTGAATATGCAAAATTGTATTTGAAAGAAGAGTTTTCTTTTTTGAGGAACGAAATTTTAGACAAGCGAAGATTTCTTTTGCGCAAAAAAAAATCTTTAAAAGCAAATAAACAACAATAAGACTACAATTCGTTTTAACAGATATTGTCCTAAATTCAGTTTATAATTTGATTTTAAAGAAAATACTTGTATAATAATCGCTAGGGAATTTCGTTGGTCTAAAATTTTCGTAGTGGCAATATATAATTTTTCTTTGGGTGTTGATTCAAAAAAGTATGTTTGAAACGGAAACCGAACACCTTGCCCATCCTTTGGAGCCACCGTGATGCAATGGTTAGCATGCCCGCCTGGCATACACAAGGTCGTGGTTTCGATTCCTGCTTCGACCGAACACCAAAAGTTTTTCAGCGGTGGATTATCCTACCTCAGTAATGCTGGTGACATTTCTGAGGGTTACAAAGCATATCTAAGTGGTTTCACTGCAATGTGGAACGCCGTTCGGACTCGGGCTATAAAAAGGAGGTCTCTTGTCGTTGAGCTTAACATGGAATCGGGCAGCACTCAGTGATAAGAGAGAAGTTCAGCAATGTGGTATCACAATGGACTGAATAGTCTAAGGGAGCCTGATACATCTGGCTGCCAACTAACTTAACCTATCCTAACTTTGCCCATCCTTTACCAAAAATAAAAATTACAATTCCAGAATATTTTAAGTTCGGTAGTCGTTTTAAGTTCGGTAGTCGTTTATACACCCAGAGAAGGAATATTGCAATAATATATTTATTATTGCAATAATAAATTTAGCGTTAGTTTAAATACGTCTTTTTTTCTGTGTATGTATGTGTAATTGAAGCATCCCTTCGTGGGATGACAATGTCTTGAAAAATCGACCAAAGCGCATAGAATTCTACCAATCCACCAAAACAGTAAAAAAATCTGTGTTGCTACCAACTTTTGCAAACGTGTATGTAACTCGTTACATTTAATGATGGCAACTCTGTAATTCATACTTCCATCAAAACAAATGACTGCCTTTATTCAGTGTCATACAATCATCCAGGCAGGTGGTTTCGCAATTTGAAGTACGGAGAAAAATAGACACATAAAGAGCTGCTGTTGTTAAATTAATAGTGCAAATTACGGTAAGTGCCAATGCAGAAAAATGTTTGTATCTTGCAGAAAAATTCTGTCATTACACCCTCTCATTGAAGAAAACTTAACTAAAAGTAAAGAAGGAAATCAATGGCGCCAAATCAAGACCATTTTTTACATACAGAAATTCATTCTTGCTAGTGTATTGTAGGGCGACAAGGTTTATCTGCTTTAGTCATATTGCAATTTAAGTGTACCGGTCAACTTTATACCCGCTTTTAGTTCATACTTAGAGAAAGATTTTGTTGTGAAAATTCCAGAGAAATTTATAAAAATTTAATAATTTTTTTGTAAAATAAGTTAAATTTATCGTTAGTTATTAACTACGGATTTTTTTTTCTATGTATTATGTTAATTAAATCATCTCTTCGTCGTCGGAGAATATCTTGAAAAATCTACTAAAGCGCATAGAGTTCTCACCAAACAGTAAAAAATCTGTGATTTTTGTTAGATTTGCAACCGTGTATGTAATTGAAGCATCCCTTCGTAGGATGAGAATGTCTTGAAAAATCGACCAAAGCGCATAAAATTCTACCAATACACCAAACCGTAAAAAAATCTGTGTTGCTACCAACTTTTGCAAACGTGTATGTAACTCGTTACATTTAATGATGGCAACTCTGTAATTCATACTTCCATCAAAACAAATGACTGCTTTTATTCAGTGTCATACAATCATCCAGGCAGGTGGTTTCGCAATTTGAAGTACGGGAAAAATAGACATATAAAGAGCTGTGTTGAATAATAGTGCAAATTACGGTAAGTGCCAATTGCAGAAAAAGTTGATTTATATCTTGCAGAAAAATTCTGTCATTACACCCTCTCATTGAAGAAAACTTAACTAAAAGTAAAGAAGGCAATCAATGGCGCCAAATCAAGCCAAATTTTATACATACAGTAATTCATTCTTGCTATTGTTGGGTATTGTACGACAATGTTTATCTGCTTTAGTTCATATTGCAATTTAAGTGTACGGTCATTGAACTTTATACCCGCTTTTAGTTCATACTTAGAGAAAGATTTTGTTGTGAAAATTTTCCAGAAAATATAGTAAAATTTAACTACAAACAAATAATTTTTTTGTAAGTTAAATTTATCGTTAGTTTAACTACGGATTTTTTTCTATGTATATATGTGTAATTAAATCATCTCTTCGTCGTCGGAGAATATCTTGAAAAATCTACTAAAGCGCATAGAGTTCTCACCAAACAGTAAAAAATCTGTGATTTTTGTTAGATTTGCAACTGTGTATGTAATGAAGCATCCCTTCGTAGGATGAGAATGTCTTGAAAAATCGACCAAAGCGCATAAAATTCTACCAATACACCAAACCGTAAAAAAATCTGTGTTGCTACCAACTTTTGCAAACGTGTATGTAACTCGTTACATTTAATGATGGCAACTCTGTAATTCATACTTCCATCAAAACAAATGACTGCCTTTATTCAGTGTCATACAATCATCCAGACAGGTGGTTTCGCAATTTGAAGTACGGGAAAAATAGACATATAAAGAGCTGTGTTGAATATTAGTGCAAATTAATGTAAGTAGCAATGACAGAAAAAACTTGCAAAATAATTCTGTCATTCGCTCCTTGTTAATACTCAAGTTTACAACAATAGTTTCGTTTCTGTAGTTCCTAGAGATAAACAAAAAAATAATCGCCATTATTGTTGTTGTTTTAGTGATCAGCTGTAAAAACAGTGAATAGCTACAACAAATTTTCTGCAAGCTTGTTGCCAATTTTATATGGAAAAGTTCTTTATTGGAAAGCTCTGTTGTTTACAGTGCCGCAGCAATAAGTGTAGCATTGTTTTTGTTTTCTAAGACACCAACCAAATGGCTTCGAAATTTTATTATTTCGGTTTCGGCAGTAATCTTTTGGCCAAACGAATTCACATTCAAAATCCTACGGCCATACGAATGGGACCTGGAAAATTGGAGGTTTGTTTATGTGCTGGTTTTGTTTTGTCAATATTTTAATTCTCCATATGTCTTCATCATAGAACTATCGTCTAGATTTCTTTTTTCCATCACAAAGATGGAATGGTGCTGCTGCCACTATTGTACCAACCATTAATGATCACGTTTGGGGAGCAATTTGGGAGATTGATGGTTGTGATATGGAACATTTAGATGAGTAAGTTTTGGACATAAACATTACATACGTAAATTTCACCTTTGGAGAGCGAGATGAATTTGAAAAACATTGATAAATTTGAAATACCGATATCCCTTCGTTAGCCACCAATTAGGGGGTCTTTTCCAGACTTTTTCCATTCCCGAGAAAGCGGGATTTTTTTTTTCGAATTTCCCGGGATCCCGGTCAAAGGGAAACTTGCTTCGATATGGTATATATTTAGACATTTAAATAAATTAGAAATCGCCTAAAGCTACGGTTATAAGGCGCTGTCTAGACAATAACAATGTATAAAATAACAAATATTTTGTAATAACAAAATACAAAAAGATTCACAATGGTCACAATGGACTGCCCATTCCGTTATAGTGGGATTTTTTTGTAACATTAAAACTTGTATGGAAATGAAAGAAACTTATTTCGATATCACTCACCATCGTAAAACAGAGTCACAATATGAACATGTTCGGTCAAAGTTCCCAGAAGGAATACACCATCTATATTTGAAATTAAAGTAACTATCATATTAAAAGTTCCAATTTTAATATTCTATAAATACATCCTTGCAAAAATTATGAAAATATTTTGAAATTATGCAATTGCAAAAGTGGTTATATAAGGTTAAATGACCAAAGTTTATAAAGGTTTACTTAGTCTACCAGTCTATTGGAATGCCGGTTTACAGAAATATAATCATAAAAAATTAGGAAGAGCAACCTTCTTTTAACCAATTAGTAGGCCGTTAGGTTAAAGGTTAAAAGTGCAGGCTCACTTAGACTATTCAGTCCGTTAGAACCTGGGCTAGAACCCTCGACTGTATATGTCGGACAAGGCAATTATTACTACTTGGTACCATATTGAAATATGAGAATGCAATTTCTAAGGTAATTGAAAATTGTTACCTAAATTATTTCATTTCGTAGTTTATTTTATATAAACAAAAATACCAAAAACAATTAAATTATATATTCTTCTCTACTTAGGCTAAATTATACCCGATTCACATGAGACTCAAAATCTACTCAAAATGGATTTAAAGTCCCTTATTTATAAAGAAAATGACAGTTGAAAATAGTTGAAGTAGAGTTTAGAAGTAATGAGAATGATGATTAACCCAAAGGTACTAAAAAAAATGTTTATGTAGTATTTATCCCTCCATTTTATATAAAATACTGCAAAGAAAACTTCCCGAGAATTCACGGGAAAGCGGGAGCGAAAAAATAGCGATTCCCGGGGGAAAAAACACTACCTCCAATGTAATCCAAGTTGCCAATAGGGACTGTAATCAGAATCAAAAGGTCGACTTTCGACAATTCGACTTTTCAAATGAGTATTTCGAGTTCAGGAAAAGTAGACTTCTAGACTTTTTCAAAATGTTTAAATATTAGGAAAAGTAAAAATTTTCAGCTTTCGACATTTTAAAATTTGGAAAATTCGACTTATGAAAAACTGTAAAACTCAAATTCTCGACTCTTTAAAAATTAGCAAAAGTCGAGATTTCGACTTTCTGGAAAATTGGGAAAAATCAAATTTTCGGGAAATTTTGGGAAAAATCAACAGTCGAACTCTTGACTTTCTGAAAATAAGGAAAAATCCAATTTTACTCCTTTCAACTTTTACAAAATCTGGAAAGTAGATTTTTCGACAAAACACATCACTATGATTTGTTATACATTATATAAACATCTTGAAAATTATTTAAATTTTGCATCTTTCCTTTTTGTTTTTAGGCAAGAGGGTGTCGCAAGTGGTATCTATACGCCAATTACAGTGACAATTCAGTGTCCAACGTTAAAAAAGATTTTCGAATGTCGGGCCTATCATTTATGCAAACAACCTGAAACAAATTTCAAGACAATGCCTGTGGATGAAATTCCACTTGAGCGCCAACCATCTCAAACATATTTAAAGACATTGGTCAAAGGTGCCATGGAGACAGGTGTGCCTTCCGAATATATAGATTGGTTGAAAAAAATCAAACATAATAGCAAAATAGCTGATAATTTTGAAAATGAACTTGAATTGGAAAATGTTGCTTTGTACTATAGCTAGGTTTAGAAAAACTCCATAGCTATAAACAATAGTTTTAATGAATTTCTTCAAAACGCAATTTAAGCCCAAGAAATAAAGCAGAATTTGAACACAACCCAAGTAAGTACATATTAACCTTCGATAAAATTTTATTTTTTTTTTATTTTTTGTAAAGGGATAACAATTACGTTTAAAAATAATATGTTAGGAATATTGATCACTTTAGGTGACCCTTTGCATATACAGTGAAACCTCTCAAAAGCGGACTCCTACGATTGTCTATATTTGGTCGATATTTGGGATGAGTTATGCGAGGTTAATTTTTATGTGTTAATATAACAAACATCTTACGGCAATTGTCCACTTTTGAGGTGCCGGTTTTCAAAGTGTCCATGTATGAGAAGCTTCACTGTATAATACGCGATCATCTAAATATGTTCACCAAAAATAATATTCAG
>PGFW01006557.1:0-10824 GCA_003123925.1 Haematobia irritans
TTTGCAGGCAGGTTAGTTCGAAGGATGGGCCTAGAATCGGGGTCGAGCTTTTGATATAGCCCGGGACATATAAATCCGAACCCCCCCGCCCCCCGATTTTTGTTCTCTAGCTTCTAGAGAATCGTAGTTTTTTTCGAGATATCGGAAATGGGAAAATGTATATGTATTTTGGGACAACAAACAACTGTACCGAATATGGTGTGTATCGGTCGACACCTTGGTATAGCTCCCTTATTGACGATTCTCCCGATTTGAATTCTTCGGTTTCTAGAAACCCCAATGTTTATCCGATTTTCGTGAAAATGGATATGTAGAAGCATTTTTGATTCCAAAAGAGGTGTGCTGAATATAGTGTGTATCGGCCCATGGTTTTTTATGATCCCTTATAAACCGATTTCCCGACAAGACTCTTGGGCTTCTAGAAATTCGAAATCTAGGGGCATTTTAAGTCTACAAAGAATTCTGACGAATTTGGTTTGAGCGATCTCCCGTTTTGTGTTCTTGGGTATATAGACATCACATTTTTTTCGATTGTCCTTTAATTGTAAATCTGGAAGTATGTTAGAATCATTAAGAGATATGCCAATTTTGGGTTTAATCGTAAGGGTTTGCTATAACCCTCATACATACCGGTCTCCGGATTCAAATTCTTGAGGGGATAGAAGGTGCACTGGTTGTCTATGTGATCTAAACTCCATGCAGAAATTTTAAATTTATTTTAGGGGAGCCTACCAATTGAAACGATTGTTTGCACAGAACACAAAGTTGATATTGTCATACAGCCCGTTATGAACAACCTTCTAAGATTTTCTTTATATTTCTACCCGTTCAAAAAACATTGATTTTAAAAACCCAACGACCGAGTAAAAATTCAGTTTAAATAATTTGTTTTATTACAATAATTATTTTCAATGTAACTATGCCGAACAACAAGAGTTAATATTCTATTTGTTTTAATATAACAAGTTCAAACATTGTTTTCCTTTATTCGAGCAACGCGTTGGTGACAAACAATAATCGACAACTAACTTTAACTTTGATCATCTCTTCCCACTGAACCACGAAAAGAACCAAAAGATGACAGTTATTGATATGTATGTATGTACATACATACATGCATTCAACCAATGTATCAAATTTGCAAGCATTATGAAAAACAAATAACAAGCAAAAGCATAAACGATATTTATGCTTTGTTGTTGTTGTTGTTTTCTTCAACTATACCCACGACCAACATAAGCAGTGGGAAGAGATCGATCAAACCAAAACAAACTATAATAACTAATGTTAACATATTAAATTGATCGAAACAATACGAACGAATATAGGTCATAAGAACTAAAACGGAGTGTAAAGTAAATAAACGGAAATGAATTTGAAAGTAAAATATTTAGGGTGCGGGAAATTAAAAGGGATGTAAATAAAATTTATAACAAGAACATTAAACGACTAATAAATAAATAGTGGAAGAATAAATAAAATAAAAACATAAATTAATAATATATAAATTAAAGTAAGTATAAATGGACGATAAAAATACGATTTCTTGACCCCAAACATTTTCTCCGCCGTTGAAAACCTCCATGGTTTCAAACTTCTTCATTATTTGGATTTAGGGGAGCACTTTAGTGAATTGGCGAGCGTACAAATTCCAAGATTTTAGTTTTCAGTTACATACACCGAACCGTTTCCATCACGGGAACCTAGAATAGGTTTTGTAACACGAGCTAGTAACCATTGTTGTGGCGGAGTGTTGTCTTCATGTATTAGAACTAGTTGCCCTTCTTTTATGTTGTTATTGTCTTTGAACCACTTTGACCTTTGTTGTAAAGATAGCATATAATCTCGGGACCACATTTGCCAAAATTGTTGTTTCAAAAATGAGACCCTTTGCCACCGAGACAATAATGATGATTGGGATGAATCGATATGTTTATGGGAACTGACCATGCAAGAAACCAGATAAGCAGATGACACGGCGTTAGCGGCTTACCATCATTGGGATGTTTGATATTGGAGCGGATGGCGCAGCGAATTTTAAAATTGCACTCAACGTCATTATTGACTGTTTGTGCTCTTCGAAAAAGTAAGATATGCTTTTGCCAACGTTCTTTATTAAGTAGCGTTTTTGTAGATTTGACGGCTGCTTCCCACAGTCCGCCAAAATGTGGGGCACGGGGAGGTATAAAACAAAATTCGAAACCAAGTTGACAACAAAGTGATTTCATGTCGTGGACCACATCATCTCGAAAAAGACTTTCTTTTAATTCTTTTGATTGAGTTACATGTTGCTCCAACGAATTAGTGGTGTATGTTCGCAATACAACTTTGGCGGATATGCCACGTTTCCAACAAATCTTTTGAGACCAAAGATGAAATTGTTTGTCGATAGGTTCCGAAATAGTTCTAATGAACTGCCTTGCGAAGGTAGTGAAAACACAATACAGCTATCGTATGTATTTTATAAGGCACTTTTCTCGGATACGGTACGACGTCATTTGAATAGGACCACAAAAAATCAACACCAGCAGATTCAAAAATTGGGGCGTTGAGTCGATCGATCTGAAGTCTTGATGGCAAATTTCCCATCAACTGGTTCCATTTCAATTTCGGTTTGTTAAATGAAAACAATTGACGCAAATTGCGAACAAACTTTGCGTACAACATTACTCTGGCGTTTACAACCATATTTTCTGGCGCATAGTCCAACAACACTTTTGCCTCCAGGTGTAAATTAGTGAGCGAATGAAACATGTCAATATACAATTTTCAAACGAAGCGTGGTTTTTGGTAATAGTGCTGCGAAATCTTGATTTCATATTGGAATGGGCGCTTGGGAATAACGACCACCAACACGAAGAATTTATGACTGTTGGTTGCTCCAATGTGTCATTTCTCATTGTTCACCAAATGGTGAAAAGTTTTTTGAAGCGATGGGTTTACCAGAAACCAACCATTACTCAAGGATTTAGATTATCGGCACAAAAAACACCACATGCGGATGTGAGCCACATTCTCCAAAACCTTCTTCTAATTCATCTGGGGACAAATGAATTACATCAGAAATATTCACATCTTTCTTAGCAGGACATCTGTTGAATATACGAAAAATATAAGCAATTATTCTAATAAATTTAATATAGGAAGAATGCTTATCGAGAAGGTCATCTATGATGTTGACTTCTGATGAATTTGCCACAAAAACAGCTGCCTTTCTACGTTCGAGAATTTCGATGTTCAATTGTTCTTCAGTTCCGGGCCATTTTGTAATATCTTCTTCCAAAAACGAAGGGCCACTAAACCAAATGGTATTTAGAATTCCCTGCTCCGCGCTAATCAGCGAACGCACATCAGCAGGGTTACTCTTCGGAAGGGACGATGCTCCAGCATAACTATTTCTTGTTTTCTCCTGTAGTCAGAAATACGATTATGCCACAAAACAGTTCTCAACGTCGTTACGATATGTGTATATTTTTAAGCCATATGTTTAGTACGATATTTGAGAATTCAGTCCAAAAATATATTCGATGAGACAAAACTTGAAATTTTGGTTTGTATTTTTGAGCCATTGTGTTAATCAGCAATGACTGCTGGCACAATTCGAGCTGTGGGCTAGTGATTTGTGCCTTATTGGGGCCACTTTGGATTGCAATTAAAAGGGTCGTTTTGTATTCTCCTTAGACTAAAAATCGGATAGTAGAATAACACAACCAATATGCCTTCGTTGCGAGGCGTCAGCAAATCGTGAATTTCTCCAAGAGTATCACTTTTGAGGTCTTAAAAATACCTGGGGACTTCAACTTTATGTATGTAATTTAAATCCGATTTAATTTGGAGCCATAATGATTTAAGATGTTCAGTTAATGGGTCATCCCATCCAATGTTTTGCACCCACATTTCTTGAAGAAGTATTTTGCATCGAATGACAATGGGGCTCAATCTAAGCCAAGGCAAGGTCACTTAGATTTTGTTTGATAATCATTTGACAAAACAGATCTTTTTGTAGGGATTTCATCAAATCTTGGTAACTTCGAATCGTAATGTAAAAACGTCCTCCTTGGGTTTTCCAAGACACTACAAGGCTTTTTTGCAACTTCATCTTCACTTGTTTTAATGGTGATTTACTGATCTTGATTTTTTTTTTAACCGAACATGATGTTATGTGCTGTTCCACTTTTGCATTAACTCAAGGCCATGGGAAACCTTAATTATTTTTACGTAGCTCGTTTTTTTTTGTTAGCCAGGGTTGCAAGGTCTTGTTCAGCCCGGTGAGTACATCATCCACGTATAAATCGTGCGCAAAATTTCAGAACACAAGGATGCGAAGTGCGGAATATTTATCTGCAAATGAAAAAACAAACTAACGAATCGCCAATATGGGGCGGCAGATAAAACCGTAGGATAACAGTATTAGTTAGATACTACTTTAAATGTTCATCTTTTGATTTTTCCAGAATATGAGTTGATATTTCTATCCATTTTTCATCTATTCGGAAATTTGTCGTACATTTTTAGAAAATTTATCAGCAGTAAAAGCATACTTGTTGTAAACGAAACGACAATATAGGTGGTTGATAGGTCATTGTTGTATTGTTTGGTCCAACCATCAAATTATCGTTCAATGATTTATTTGACGAACTATCGAGAAGATGGCATCAAAATACACTCTAAATTTTTTGTTGTAGTTACTTTGTAGGTCTCAAAAACCAATTGATGGTGGTATTATGTAATAGCGCTACCACATAACGGTTTGATTATTAGAGCGACATTGTGACCCAGGGACAAATAACTCATCCATTGAATTCTTTTATAATATGACTTCAATTGAAGGATCACGATCTAAACGTCTTCTTAGGGGGACTCAAAAAACGCGTTTTCGAGCAGCTTCGAACGAATCGCGAGACATTTGATTTTCTAATGGCAAGGGACCAACCACTCTTCCAGTCAAAATCTAATGTTAACATTTTTCAACAAAGTGATTTTTCAGATGCTTGCGCTTCTTCTTTCGGACAAACTATTGGGATTCTTTTTCGTATTTCTTCTACTTCCCAAAAATTTTTTCAGAGTTTTACTCAAGATCCACTTCTTAAAGGGACAATTTTGAACATCAAATTGCATGTAACAAATTAGATCTCGCTATGACAGTACTTGCAGATTACCAGTCAAATAATGTATCCTAAAAAAGTTTGGTAAGTTTTGGTACCATACCATATCCTTATAAGTAGTAGAAATTTCTGCATCAAAAGGTAATAAATTCCAAAATATCTTTCAGCACTCAAAAAGAAATGTCAATATGTTGCGGTTTTGAAAAACAATGGCGTCAGCTAACGGAATATATCGGTGGGAATTTTCCAATTTGACAGTATAATATGTACTCACCGGGGCTGTTACAGATGCAGATTGTTTGGGGGTATACAGCAAAAGTGAGGACCACTGGAACGATACTTATTGGTAGCGGCAGACACGTAATTTAATTTCTGGTTCTTAACTTCTCCAATTTCCCGGAAATTCTGTGTGAATATGGGTCGAAATTTAAGCCGAAGCCTGTTTTATCAGTTTGTCTTCTTGAAATGAAATTGCAGTTCGGAGCGGAATTAAAGTAATAGGCTCTTACCGGTTGAAAAGCTTCCACATAATCTTTGATTGGACCACAAGCCAGTCGGAATAGATTGCACCTTTTACATGAGGAGCACAAGCGAAACTGGATTTTTGATTACTAGTTTGAAGGGTTGCACTGTCAGTAGTATTCGAAATGGCTTCGATTTGTCCGGCAGTTGTCTGGAAACTAAAAATGTGCCAACAGCTGAGTTGGTGAGCTGAATTACAAAATCTGACAACGTGATTTTGATGACATTTTAGAACCATTATGCCCCTTTCGCAGGACATTAATGCACAGCGCCACCCGCGTTTACAAAATTTAAACGATCGGGAACTGTATTGCCCGAAACACGAAATAAACAAGTTTTGCAGATAATGATCAGTTGAATTACAAATATACACTCAAATTTGGATTTGAATTGACGAAAGTATGGGCAGTGCGATTAACAATTTTGCTTGGGCTTTGACCAAAGTTATTGCATTTTTTCACCAAAATTCAATACTGTCCTTTTTCCTTATGACTTTCGAGAAATTGACAACTCAAGACTCAAAACTAATAGCAACCAATCCCACGAGGGCAACGATTTATATTCTTGTTTTTCATTCATAATTTGTTTCGCTATCTGCATCCATTTATTCAAACCAAATGTACTAAAATTTGCGTTTCATAAAACATCTGCTTTCAGACCCAAAGCGTGACAACAAAGAACCAACGAACAGACCGAAACATGTGTCAATAATATTCCGCGAAATGATGAGCTAACTCACTTTGTTTGGCCCATTTATCGGATATATCGAAAAAGAGTGTTGATATGTTCCAAAAAATCTATTACTTATTGTCTAACGTTTGCCCTGGGGAAGCGGTGTTTAGTGCTTTCGAGGTTAGTTTTCCTTCTGTACTACTTGAAAAGCCTTAAAAAACTGCACAAATCGGGACCAACTGAGACAGTTCAATAATAATTGAATTTTTCAACTGGCGGGGCTTGGTAAATAGTATTTGATTTTTCATTGGGTACGCATGTTGTGTAAATGTTCCGAAATAAATCTTTTATACTTTCGCATATTTTTCCATCAAAACGAGCAATTTCAACGAAGGCCAAACGTGAGATTAGTGTTGAATCCAGGCAATTGAAGCATTTCATCAAAGTAGTATCACCAGGTATTAGAACTACGACTTTTGTTTCAGAAGGACAGATATTTTTGCTTGTGCTGATTATTGAAAAGTTTCTTCCAAAATCACCTCCTCGATGGTGTCAGACCGGACTAAGGTGTTTCTTATCTTGAGAGTGTTGTCGATTGTGGCAAACTGTTTGAGAGTCTACGTTGATTCACCAAAATTTCGGCAAACGTACACTCTAAAAATAGTGGAATTTCTACTTTTGCACCATTCTTTTTCTACCTTTTTATGCATGCTGGAGTTGCTGATATTCCTTTCATCTAGATCTACACGTTGCTGTTTAAGAGAAGCAAATTCAGCACACTTGACTTCTTACAGAAAGGCATCATTATAGGTCTCTCTGTCATTTGCACTTAAGAGGAACTGTCAACTGTGACGATGAAGAGAAATTGTTAAGGCTCTTCTGTGAACGTTTATTTTATATTATCAGGAACAACAATTTTTTGCTCAATTAGCGTTTTCCAATAAATATGGCGAAATTTCCACTAAATTGGAATTTTTGTATCACCAAGCAGCTTTATTGTTAGCCTAACAACAATTCCACTTTGATTTCTGCTAATGGAAAACATCCGATTGAATTTCTTTTCAAATAATTACGATGGCCAAGCAATATTAAAAGTTTGGGTGTCCAAAGGTTACAAAACTACAGGATTACTATTCAGCAGTAAGGCGGGCAACGAAAGACGAATTAAATCAACAATTGATGAAATACCCCACACCACTTCAGAAATGTACGAAACCTTTTTCCACTAAACAAATTATTTTTCAACTTTAAACACTTGACCGTCCTGTCACGGTCGCCAAAAATGTTTGCACAGGACACACAACAGATTGATATGTCGGCCCGTTAGAACAACTGTAGATTTTCTTTATTTATTTTTACCCGTCAAGCATTTGCCTTTAAGATAAACCCAAAACGACCGAGTAAAATTCAAGTTTAAATAAATTTGGTTTAATTACAATAAGTTATTTTTTCAATGTAACTATGCGACAAAACAAGAGTTAATATTCTATTTGTTTTTAAAAATATAACAGTTAACATTGTTTTCCTTTATTCGAGCAACGCTGTTTGAGTGACAAACAATAATCAGGACACACTTAAACTTTAACTTTGTCTTCTCTTTCCACTGAACCACGAAAAAAAAAAAAAGAACCAAAAGATGACAGTTATTAGATATGTTGTAATGTACATACATTTGCATGCATTTCAACCAATGTATCAAATTTGCAAGGCATTATGTAATAAAACACAATAACAAGCAAAAGCATAAACGATATTTATGCTTTGTTGTTGTTGTTGTTTTCTTCAACTATACCCACGACCAACATAAGCAGTGGGAAGAGATCGATCAAACCAAAACAAACTATAATAACTAATGTAACATTAAATGATCGAAAACAAACGAAAAACGAATATAGGTCATAGAACTAAAAGAGAGTAAAGTAAATAAACGAAATGAATTTGAAAGTAAATATTAGGGTGGGGAAACATTAAAGGGATGTAAATAAAATTTAAATAAAGAACAATTAAACGACTAATAAAATAAATAGTGAAGAATAAATAAAATAAAAACAATAAATTAATAAATATATAATTAAAGTAATATAAATGACATAAAATACGATCTGCCCCAAACACCGCATCTACACGCAGAGAAAGGAATATGATCACCTCAACCATGTTTGGTAGAGGCAAAATGTTATTTTGGGACGTGACCATGGAGCTTTTTTTGTCGCAAAAAATGTGTTTTCTCGGCAAACATATATATGGTTGCGAATGTCAGACATAGGCTTTTTGAGAAAATAACTATTGCTGTTGCGCAAAACATGTTGACATGTTCTCGATCCAAAAATAACATTTTTGCTTCTGAACAAGGTTGAGGTGATATATTCCTTTTCTCTGCGTGTACTTGGGAGAGTATCTGGCATCAAATCCACTTGAAATTCTATATATTTTCAAGTAACCCGATACGTTGAAGTGTTATCAAAGGAATCTGTTATATTTGATTTATGGTGGTGGGTATTTAAGAATCGGCCCGGCCGGAATTTAAGACCGTATGTACTTGTTTTATCTAACCCAGCAAAAAAGCGTTGCCAAAAAAGAAGTGAAAATGTTCTTTTTGGATCCGGAAGAGGTGCAAAATTTGCGCAGAAGCTATGAATTTAACATGGGATTGTCATAGGACGGATGTCCACCATTTCAACAACCGCTGAACTGTATATGCATCACTTCTTAAGGTATGATCCGAATTCAGTGTTTTGGATGTGGAATAAAAAATTCTGTGATATTTTGATAAATAAATAATTTTTAAAGTTTTGATTTTTAATGCATCGTTTCAGATAAACGTTAGTTAATTTTTCCAGAATGGATTTAGCAATTTTTTTTGATACAATTTAAATAATTTGTACCATTTTATTAATCCTTAATCTGTTTTTAAACTATTTGAAAACAACAAAAGTTAAAAATTACCTTTAAAATATGAAAAAACCGAAAGTTCTTTAAATTAAAAAAATTTAAAGAATTTCCTGAATAGTTAAAATATAGAACATATTTGGGAGGACATTTATGGAAGTGCTTTTAAAGTTGTGTCCTTAGAAGTACATCCAATTTTTTTTTTGGGTAACATAGACTCCATATGGACTAAATATCATAAATATCAATATATTGTTAGATTTATTAGCCACCATTATTCGAATGTGACACTGAAAAAAAGCATATACTCCGGTTCAAATATTTTGTCTTTACTTTAAAAAATTGTTTATTGATTCCGTAGCCAAAGAAGAGGAGAAATACATGTAAGGATACTTTTAAGACACAATTCTCTTTTAATTTTAGGTGTATGTGTCTGTGCTTCAAGGAAGCGCAAAATTTTATAATTTTCGCTTTCTCAGCTTTTTTTATCTTCAATATACTATTCCAAGTCCTTTTAAAAACGAGTTAAAGGCAACTTTAATATTTCCAAAATTAGGACTCGACTTCCAGTAGAAATTATGCTATGTTTTGAAGTTAAAAACTTCTTTAAAATAAAGTTTTGAAAAAATGTCCTATATTTGAAACGATTTTTTGCTTATGTAGTCAAGATGTCAAAAAAGACACAAATTTAAAGACAATTTCATTAAATTTAAAAGAATTTTTCTGAATTATTAAGGTCAAGTTTGACCTTAGCGCTATAAATTTTTTGCTTTCAATGTTTAAGATACCGCATTTTTTAAGTCAAATCACTTAATTATAAGGACAATACGCGATTGATTGAAAAGTTTATCGACTTTTTGGACAAAGAAAATCAAACTTTATTTTAGAGAAATGCGTCTTCTATGCCTAAGCCAAAATTTGTATTTCGTATTTTGAAGACAATGAAATCTTTTGACCTCACGACAATATTTTTTTTCAGTGTAAGGACCACGGCTATCCATATAAGAAGTAGGTGTACTAACCATTGCTCCATGGGAGCCACCACATCGATATTTACGTATCTTTATACTGATACTCATTTGATTTTTATATTCACTGCTGATGCTAAACATAACCTAAATAATTCCTCATCATCTATGTTGATATTGAGATACTACAGGCATGTTCTGCTTCTGCTATTGACTTCACTATACTTCTTTTACTAAAGAAGCAGAAATGTCTGTATATTTGCGGTAGTCATTTGGGCTTATAACTTTTGGGAAGAATATTTATGTCGACACATTCAAAAATAATAAGACACATTTAATATTTTCTGGTCACACAGATAAATATTGAAAATGAAATCGCTCTTTGAGAACGGTGGCTGCCTCGAGCGGTGAATCGTGTGAAATCTCAGTCTGAAAACATTTGTTTTACCCTTTGACAACAATGAATGAGTGCTTGCTGATATTAATCATTTTAAATTAGCCTTAAAACTTCAAGATGGTTGGCAAAACCTTAAATGACCAATGAAAATGATTTAGGGTATGGGAATGAAAATGTTTGAATCAACCACAAATTTTTTTCTGACCATGCCATCGATTGATGTTATTGGCTTCTTAAAACAATGTTTTGTAAAGGACACATTTTGGGAAGT
>PGFW01006562.1:0-11534 GCA_003123925.1 Haematobia irritans
CGCAGATCTTCTGTCTAGATGCCAACCCTGATCACTGAAAATTTCAAGCAAATCGGTCAACTTTGCGTCAATTTTCAAGAAGTCTGAGAAGCAGAGGCAAGTGGTTTGATGAGAAAAATTTGAACCGGATGGAGATGAAAATTACTTTTCAATACCCGAAGGGTCTTCAAATCCGGGGATCGGTTCTATTATAGGGCTTTATCAAAATTGTGCGTTTCTAGTTGATCGATGGTTCAAAAATCACTTTATTGTATATACTATCATTGGCGTACCCAATTTCAAGTGAATCGGATTGAATGTACTTCCTCCAACGAGGCACGGAAGCCAAATCATGAGAATTGGTTTATAAGGGCGGACTATGTATAATTTATACAACGATATGCACGATTTTTTGCCACAATTTGCATTCATCAATGACAACTATTTGTGCCAAAATTTTTAAGTCGGATAGCCTTGTTTTTTTTTAGAACGTTATCGTGATTAGCAGACGACGGACATCGCTTTGATCGGACTGAGAATTTCACTATGGCCCGAATATATTGCCTGTATGCCACAGAAAAAACTCTTCACCAAAAAATATTTCATAATTAAAAAGTTATTGAAGTTGAAAATTATTTTCAATTAATAAATTTAATTAATGATAATTTACTTTTTAATCAAGATAGAACATTAAGTTAATTATGTCAATTGATTGGAAATTTTAAAATTTTAATTAAACAATTAATGATACAATTAAGTTTTTAATCAAATTCGAAAACTAAGGTACAGTTAAAAAAAGCTGGATGACATTTTTTTTACTTATTAATTAAAAATTTTTTGCATTTCAACACAATCAATTTTGTTAATCCAAAGTAAGAACTCTAAAACCATTTCAGAAAGTTAATGAAAAATAGTTACTTTTTTTAATTAATAAAAAAATTAATGAGTTTTGCAATCAACTGAACTAATTTTTAATTGAATTCAATTAAAAATTAATTGAAATTTTGTAATGAAATCAATTATCATTTTTAATAAAGAACTCTTTCTGATGCCAAACTGTGATTTATACTATCATTTTTTTCGTGATTGAAGATATTTCAATTTAAAAAATTAATTGGATCATTAATTCGTGATGAATTTCCAGGCGTTGAGACCAATATTTTCGAGTACTACAAACAGAATGACAAAGTTAAGCTATACCCCCATACCAAAAATTAATTAAAATACTATAGGCGCTTAACTTTTTTGCATGTGCATATTCATCTATAGGGTAGTTTTTAGATATATTGGGCAATTTAAATATTTACCTAAATATAAATTGGTAAAACAATGGAACCCTTAAAGTTTAATAACCCAACCAAAAAGGATCATATGTCCGCAATTTTTTCCCACACTCATATTAGCAATATGCTCCACATTAAGCATTTTTGATAGAGTAACCCATTACAATTTAATCACCAAGTAAATCTAAAAATATGGAAAAGATTTTCTGTTTTCACATCCAAACACCTTTTACCACAATCATATTTGACAAAATATCACTACAGACTTTCCCCATGATAAATATTGAATTTCCCATTTCCTTTATTTCTTCCAAGAGGAGAAATCATTGCTTTTTTCGTTTGTGGTGTTCCCTCCTATTGATTTCTCCCGTAACGATATCTACAACTACTGCCAAGTAGCTTGATATATTTGTCATTTCCTCAAGAGTTTGCCCAAGACATACACAACACATTCGGGATATACTCGATATATGGGGATATAGATGGTGCGATATGCTTAAAAATATGCAATATTATCCACTTTTAAAAAGTAGTACCTAAGTACGTACGTATTTGTCTTTAGAACTGATTTCATTCATCCAATCCTTGGATATTTGGATATCGGCGCCATCCATTCCCGATTATTGCACACAGTGACTTGATTTTGATTTTATGATTTCGTTTTTTGTTGCCTCTTGTTGTATATTTCAAATATTTCCATTTTTTCTATTCGACAAAATTGTAATCATACAGTGAATACTTTTTTTATACACTGTTTGGTATATGGAGATGTGTTTTAGTATTTGGTATTTCTATTTTTATGATCCATATTCCATTGGATTTGCTAAGGGATTTGGTTGTAAAAATCATACTACACTTGTCTGGATGGATGAATGGATGTCCAATGTTTGTGTTAATCTGACGAATAATAAATTTGAACGTGAATTTTTCATGGAGATGTATTTCTGATTTTCTTCTAAAATTTATTCAAAAACACATTTTTCCCATGTGTTTCGTTTTTTTCCTTTGCCTATTTTGGGATATTATGTTAGGTTAGGTTAGGCTCACTTTGGCTACTAAGTCGATTGTGATACCACAGTGGTGAAGTTCTCCCTCTTATCACTGAGTGATGCCCGATTCCATGTTTAAACTCAATGACAAGGATCTCCTTTTATGGGTGATGGGGTATATTAACTTTGTTCATTCCGTTTGTAACACATCGAAATATTGCTTCTAAAGACTCCATAAATGTATATAATTCTGGGTCGTGGTGAAATTTTCTGAGTCGTCTAAGGATGTCGTCCGTCCGTCGTCTGTCTGTTGAAATCACCGTAACTTCCCGAATCGAAAACAAAGCTATCGACCTTGAAACTTGGCCGCGATACGTTGTTATTGTTGTAGCCGGATGGTATTGCAAATGGGCATATCGCGTCCATAATTATATTATAGCCCCCATATGAACGGATCCCCAGATTGGGCTTGCGGAGCCCACAAGAGAACAATTTCATTCCGATCCGGCTGGAAAATTTGTGCGTACATTTGGTGTTGGTATATGGTCTCTAAACACCATGCAAAAATTGGGTCCACATCGGGCTCCATAATTATATATAGCCCCCATTATAAACCGATCCCCAGATTTTGGCTTGCGGAGTCTCAAGAGAAACAAAATTTCATCCGATCCGGCTGAAATTTGCGTACATGGTGTTGTATTATGGTCTCTAACAACTAAATGCAAAATATGGTTCACATCGGGTCATTAATTATATATAGCACCCCATATAAACCGATCCCAGATTTGGCTTGCGGTAGTCTCAAGAGAATACGAATTTCATCCGATCCGGCGGAAAGATTTGTTACATGGTGTTTGGTATATCTGTCTCTAAACAACCATTGCTAAAAGTGGTCCACATCGCGTCATAATTATTATAGCCCCCATATAAACCGAATCGCCCCAGATTTGGGCTTGCGATGCTCTAGAGAAGCAAATTTATATCGATCCTGTTGAAAATTTTTGAACATCTGTTTATATTATGGTTCTCTAGACAACCGCTGCCAAGAATTGAGTCAATATCGGTCCCCGTAATTATAAGCCCCCATATAAACCGTTCTCCAGATGTGACCTCCGGAGCCTCTTGGAGGAGCAAAATCTTCATCCGATCCGGTTCAAATTTGGAACGTGGTGTTAGTATATGGCCGCTAACAACCATACCAAAATTGGTCCATATCGGTTCATAATCATGGTTGCCACTCGAGCCAATAAATAATCTACCAAAATTTTATTTCTATAGAAAATTTTGTCAAAATTTTATTTGTATAGAAAATTTTGTTTAAAATTTTATTTCTATAGAAATTTTGTAAAAATTATTATTTCTATAGAAATGTTTGTCACATTTATTTCTAAAGAAATTTTGTCAAAACTTTATTTCTATAGAAAATTTTGTCAAAATTTTTTTCTATAAAATATTTTCCGTTAAAATTTTTATTTTCTATAGAAAATTTGTCAAACTGAATTATATACGTATTTCAATCGGTTCTTTTTTATTTTAATATATACCACGTACTGGATCTTACTTTACATTTAGGAAGATGGCTTGTTGGGGCGGTTTTAAGATACTTCCATCGGCAAGCGTGTACCGCAACTCAAGTAATTCGATTGTGCATGCAGTTGTTTAGAAGAAGTTTCATACGCAAATCCATGGTCGCGAGGTACATAAGGCTTCGGCCTGGCCGACTTAGCGGCCCGAATATACTTTTATATTCGAAACCGGATGTTATCACAGAAGCTTTGTACTCGGTGCAAAAAGCAATAGGGAAAAAAGTGTGAACCTAAACCCCGAAAATTGTGAATGCGGTTGTAACACCGGCAGTGATGGTGGTCTGTGTGGCCGGCGACTACATTAGATTGACAGTTTAAATAAAGTTAATCGAATGATGTACTTTTGTATCTCAGGTGAATTCCGTGAGACAGAAACAGGTTCTCTTAATGTCATGCTGCATATCGACATATAGGGCAAACAATCAGCTGCAGCAACGGCTCTAGGATTGCGCGAACTATCACTGTTGGGTTTCTCAAATTAAATGCCACCGTAATGGATGGACAAGAGATTTGTGAGAATTCAAGAATACTTGGAACTTAAAATCGTTATGCATTACCTAATCATATATATAGATAGATATATATATAAGGCTGAAATTCACAATAAAAGAGTGACACAATCGCACAAACAAAAAAATCAATGAATTTTCTTGTCAATACAATTAAAATTATGGTCTTAAATTGATAGCTAATCAACGTATTTGTAAATACAATTACGATTTTAGTAATATTTTGTCAACATTTAGCAACCAATTTTTGTCTATAAACAAAATTTTTTTGTTAAACCTTAAAAATTCCTTTAACAAACAATTTAATGTAAGTTCAAAAATTACAATATTATTTTGTGTGATGGCTGAGCAGTAATTTTCCAATAAATGTTGGCATTTATATATACTCAGACTGTTAACCTGCAATAAAATCCTTGGACTCTGTGTTCCTTAAGTCGAAAACGGCCATCGACTGCCGCAAATCTCTCAACAAGAGGCTGCAGCAGCTAAAAAATTTACCTAATTTAGGTATTTGGCTACAAGGACAATTGACCAAGGGAACTGCGAAGCGGAATGCTAAGAACAACCTTACATATTCCAGGGGCATTTAGCTATCTGTAAGTTTATGCCTTTGGCTTCACGGTTGCCTGATACTCTCATTGGCAAAAATATTCTACCAACATTTTTTCGAAGAAAATTTTACCAAAAATCTACTAAATTTTAAAAAATTCAAAGTTTTTTAAGTTATGATATTTTTTTCGTGATTATTATTAAAAAATTTATCTTTATTTTGAAGAAATGAAATAAAATAATATTTTTAGAATTTATTTCCGTTTGTGCAATAGTTCATTAAAATTTTTCAAAATTTAATTATAGAAAATTTTGTCAACATTTATTTCTATAGAAAATTTTGTCAAAATTTATTTCTATTAGAAAATTTTGTCAATTTTATTTCTATAGAAAATGTTGTCAATTATTTCTTTAGAAAATTTTTGTCAAATTTTATTTCTAAAGAAAATTTTTGTCAAATTTTTATTTCTATAGAAAATTTTTGTCCAGATTTTATTTCTATTAGAAAATTTTGTTGAAAATTTTATTTCTATAGAAAATTTGTCAAATTTTATTTTCTTTTAGAAAATTTTGTTAAAATTTTATTTCTTTATAGAAGATTTTTTCAAAATTTTATTTTCCATATGAAAATTTTGTCAAAATTTTATTGTTCAATACAATTATTTTTATCAAAACTTTATTTCTATAACATTTTGTCAAATTTTATTTCTATAGAAAATTTTGTCAAAATTTTATTTCTATAGAAATTGTGTCAAAAATTTCATTTCTATAGGAAATATGTCAAAAATTTTATTTATTAAGCAAAATGTTTGTCAACTTTTATTTTCTATAAGAGAATTTTTTGTCGAAATTTATTCTATACAAAAATTGTTGTAAAAATTTCATTTCTTAGAAAATATGTCCAAAATTTTAATTTATATAAAAGAAAATTTTGTCAGAATTTTATTATATAGAAAATTTGTCAAAATTTATTTCTATAGAAAATTTTGTTAAATTTTATTATCTGTTAACAAAATTTGTTATAATTTTATTTCTTTTAGAACATTTTTGCTTAAAATTTTATTTCTGATAAAATTTTTTTAAAAAAATTTCTACTAATTTTTTTTGAAGTTGTTCATTATGTGTTGGTCATAAAGAAATAAATTAAACTTTAAAGGGCATAAGCTTTAGATTACTGGTATGGACGTGGAAAATGTTAACTCCACTGTTAGTAACGGTCAAATTTTACTGTGTTTCCTATTCGTTATTAAATGACCTGCCCTATTTCTACAAACTATATAAGCAAATCCTTGTGGTTCTACGTAAATAATTTTAGCAAAAGTGTTCATAACTTTTTTGCCACAACTTAACGGACCCACCTTTACCTTGTTCCATAAAAGAGGGCTACTCTTACAATGTTTAACTACGACCTTTTGGCCTTAATATGACTTTTACAAAGCCTACCATCTTTTGTACAATTTGGCTTATAATGTATGCCTGTTTTTCGGGTCTGTTTTAATTAAAAATGCCATGACATGTGCCATTTTTAATATGAGAATCTCGGTGTCGACCGGAACGGAAGCACTCACTCATTCCACAGATTGGCACAAATGATTTGGCGCTTAACAACTAAACACCCACACTCGTCCAAGTTATGTAATGTTTTATTAAATGTTCTCACTTTTTTTTTTAATTTTCCACCAGACATTGGACGCTCATAAATCAACACTCACTCGGTTGCCTTCATCGAAAACCTTTTCCCAACGGGTTAGCATTCACTTCCACTTTTCATAAAATTCTCAGATGGCCTCATCATAGTTCATCCACCAAGATGCTGGGAGTGCTGAAATGTGCGGATAGAAATTTTTAATTCTAATTCGTATATGCAAGTAAGGCCACCAATTTGTGTGATGAGAAAACAAATTATTAAATAGTTGAAGTTTAATTGGTGAGACGAATTAACTAAATTACCTCAATGAGCCGTTTTAATAAGGCTCAATAATAAAAAATTATAATAGAATTTGTTTATTCAAGAACATTTAAGAAAGACAATTTCTCTGTTGACTCAAAGAACACATTTCTATCATGGCTACCTTAATGCGACAAAAAATTTCCTAGAGAAAAGACATTTCTTTTATAAAAATTCCTATAGAAAAGAAATTTTACAAATTTCCATATAAGAAATTGAAGTTTGACAAATATTTTTTCTATTGAATAAAAATTTTGACAAAATTTTCTATAGAAAATAACTTTCTTTAACAAAATTTTCTATGGATAATAAAATTTTTGACAAAATTTCTAATAGAACATTGAAATTTTGACAAGATTCTCTTTGATATGAATTTTGACAAAATTCCATTAGAAATGAAATTTTGACAAAAAAATCCCTTGAAATTAATTTTTTGACAAAATTT
Organism: Haematobia irritans; assembly: GCA_003123925.1. Lineage (NCBI taxonomy): Eukaryota > Metazoa > Arthropoda > Insecta > Diptera > Muscidae > Haematobia > Haematobia irritans. The sequence continues at coordinate 7,289 of PGFW01006562.1, forward strand.
CCTATTAAAAATTAAAAATTTTGACAACATTTTCTAATAGAATGAAATCTTGACAAAATTTCTATAGAAACAAAATTTTGACAAAACTTCTACAGAAATAAAATTTTGACAAAATTTCTACAGAAATAAAATTTTGACAAAATTTCTACAGAAACAAAAGTTTGACACATTTCTATGGCAAATAAAAATTTTGAAAAAATTTTCGTATAGAAATAACACTGATTATAAATTTCCTATTATGAAACGAATTTTGACAAAATTTCCCTATTAGATATGAAAAATTTGCAAAAATTTTCTATAGACATTAAAATTTTGCCAAAGAACTTCCTATAGAATCAAAGTTTGCAAAAATTTGCTACAAGAAATGAAAGCCTTGACAATTTTTCTTATAGAAATTGAAAATTTTGGACAAATTTTTCTATAGAAATGAAATTTTTTGACAAAATTTTCTATAGAAATATGAAACGTTGACAAAATTTTCTAATAGAAATGAAATCTTGACAAAATTTTCTATGGAAATTAAAAATTTTTGACAAAATTTTCATAGAAATAAAAATTTCTATTAGAAATAGATTTTAACACAATTTTCTATAGAAATAAAATTTTGACAAAATTTCCTATAAGAATTAAATTTTTCACAAGTTTATGCAGAACATGAAAGTTTTGACAACATTTTCTATAGAAATAAAATTTTTTAAACAAAATTTTCTATAGAAATAAAATTTTGACAAATTTTCTATAGAAATAAAATTTTTTCCACAAAAGTTATGCAGAAATGAAAGTTTGACAAAAATTTTTCTATAGAAATAAGATTTTAACAAAATTTCCTTAATAGAAATGGAAATTTTTGACAAAATTTTCTATAGAATTGAATTTTGACAAAATTTCTATAGAAATGAATTTTTGACAAAATTTCCTGTAGAAATGAAATTGTGACAAAATTTTCCATATAAATGAAATCTTGACAAAATTTTCTATAGAAATGGCATCTTGACAAAATTTGCTATAGAAATAAAATTTTTACAAAATTTTCTACAGAAATAAAATTTTGACAAAATTTTCTATAGACATAAGATTTTAACAAAATTTCCTATAGAAATGAAATTTTGACAAAATTTCTTGTAGAAATGAAATTTTTCTTGTAGAAATGAAATTTTTTCTACAGAAACAAAAGTTTTGACAAGTTTCTACGGACAATAAAATTTTGACAAATTTTCTTATAGGAAATGAATTTGACAAAATTTTCACATATAGAAATTGAAATTTTGACAAGATTTCTTATAGAAATGAAATTTTGATAAAATGTTCTATTAGATAATGAAATTTTTGACAAAATTTTCCAGTATAGAATTTATTTTTGGTACAAAATTTTCTTAAGAAATAATTATTTTTTACAAAAATTTTCTATAGAATAAAATCTTTGACAAAATTTTCTATTAAGAAATAAAATTTTACAAAATTTTCTATAGCGCAAATAAAAATTTTTGACAAAATTTTCCTACTAGAAATAAATATTTCATCAAAATTTTTCGTATAAGAAAAAAATTTTCACAAAGTTATGCAGAAATGGAAAGTTTAACAACATTTTCTATAGAAATAAAATTTTGGCAAATATTTCTATAGAAATAAAATGTTGTCAAAATTTTCCTATAGAAATAGATTTTTAACAAAATTTTCTAGAGAAATTGAAATTTTTTGACACAACATTTCCATTAAAATTTAAATTTTTGGCAAGATTTTCTAAGAAATAATATTTTTATAAAATTTTCTATAGATATAAGATTTTAACAAAATTTCCTTATAGAAATTTACATTGACAAAATTTCTTCTATAGAATTTAATTTTGGGCAAAATTTTCTAAAGAATTATATTTTTATAAAATTTTCTATAGATAATAAGATTTTTAACAAAATTCCATATAGAAATTAATTTGACAAAATTCCCTAGAAAGCTTAAATTTTGACAAATTTTCTATAGAAATAAAATTTTGACAAAATTTTCTTAATAGAATGGAAATCTTGACAATTTTCTATATAAATAAAATGTTGACAAATTTTCTTATAGAAATTAAAATTTTTGACAAATTTTCTATAGAAATAAAATTTTGACAAAATTTTCTATAGAAATAAGATTTTAACACAATTTTCTATAGAAATAAAATTTTGACAAAATTTTCTATAGAAATTAAATTTTCACAAAGTTTATGCAGAAATGAAAGTTTGACACCATTTTCTATAGAAATAAAATTTTAACAAAATTTTCTATAGAAATAAAATTTTGACCAAATTTTCTATAGAAATAAAATTTTCACAAAGTTTATGCAGAAATGAAAGTTTGACAAAATTTTCTATAGAAATAAGATTTTAACAAAATTTCCTATAGAAATGAAATTTTGACAAAATTTTCTATAGAAATGAAATTTTGACAAAATTTTCTATAGAAATGAAATTTTGACAAAATTTCCTGTAGAAATGAAATTTTGACAAAATTTTCCATATAAATGAAATCTTGACAAAATTTTCTATAGAAATGGCATCTTGACAAAATTTGCTATAGAAATAAAATTTTTACAAAATTTTCTACAGAAATAAAATTTTGACAAAATTTTCTATAGACATAAGATTTTAACAAAATTTCCTATAGAAATGAAATTTTGGACAAAATTTCTTGTAAAATTGAAATTTAATTTTTCTTGTAGAAATGAAATTTTTTCTACAGAAACAAAAGTTTGACAAGTTTCTACGGAAATAAAATTTTGACAAAATTTTCTATTATAAATGAAATTTTGACAAAATTTTCTATAGAATTGAAATTTTGACAACGATTTCTTATAGAAATGAATCTACAGAAATAAAATGTTGACACAATTTTGTATAGAAATCAAAATTTGCGTGTATCTACAACCTTCTGAGGCGACGTAATATTTCTCTCCACTAGTAACTATGATATTTATTGCTATTTATTGTAACACGATAAAATAAAATTTTCTAATCCATTTGGAAATTGTAAATACTAACCGTTTTATTGGTCAACTTTCCATTACTTAACTTCCACTATGATGCGGCATGATTTTGCAGAACCCATAAAATTTATCATGCAATTGCGTTTAGTACATTAAGTGCTAGAATTTTAGTTCTTATTTGCCAAATTGGCCAAACTGCATGCAGTGTAGTCAGGCGACGGAGACGGATAGATTCCATATGATATTTGTCATATGCTTAATTTTCCGGAAATTTGCTAAACACTCCCAATTTTCCACACAAGTAAGCCATTTTGCATGTCAAAGTGTCATATTGCAGTGTTTTCTTGTTTGTTTCAATCTGCCTGTTAAATTGTAATGCAATGGAATTGCATATAATCGGTTTAGGATATCACTCCACGCTTCCTTCTCACTCCTTCTTGATTTTAGGATATCCAATTAAAATCTGTACAATGCAACACAAACTATAATATAAAGTTTAGAGTATATTAGGGTAAATCGAAAAGTGAATTGCATGCAAAAAAGATAAATGAGAAACAAGTACTAGCAAAACATTAAAATGATTGCAAAGCGAGAATCGCACACGTTAGTTTGTTACCACCGTTCTTTTAAATCTCATAATACATTCGGGTCATTTGATGACCCAAATCCAATTTATCATCACCGTATTTCTTATTATTGGAATATAATTAAAAATTTCCGTTTTTGCTGTAGCACAAACTTTTATTTGGTACATGGCTTGTAAGAAGAGGATACACTAAAGATTTCTGTTTACTTTAAATGTAGCTTTAAACCTGCTTGTTTGCGCACTACGAGTCTAAAAGTGTTTTCATTCAAATGAGTTCTTCCGTCCTATGATCCATATTTGCAATACTTCCGGATCAAATATTGGGCATTAAAACTTCTTTTTGGGAAACTTTTTTTTACGGGGTTGGGATAGACAGACCGTTGATTTTTATATATTAATTTTTTTTGCAAAAATTTGTTTAATATTTGTGTTTCCTCTCAACACCCTATTTTCATTCAGCATAATGAAGTGGTATATCAGATAATTGCAATTATCATGTATCCTATTAGTAAAGGGAGGTGACGAGAGTGAGTGAGATGACATTTCTATACTTTTGTATAAGTTCAGTAAACCCTACAATTATTGTCGACTATTTTCAAATGCATGTATTTTGACAAATGGAGCCACCATTTCAAGGGGAAGGACTGTATATGGAGGATTTTAATATGGAACTGTGATATGGTGGATGTTTCCAAATA
>PGFW01006562.1:11559-27343 GCA_003123925.1 Haematobia irritans
TCGGGGTTTTGTGTCAATATTCGTACGTTCACGTGCATTCTTGAGCATCGATTAACGCCAAAAGGTACATGTTACTGCCTAAATAGAATACATCTCTTCCTGGTACATGCTTTGAAAAATAGATCAAAAACATCAACATTATGGATTTTGCCTTTGCTGACCCCACATTACAACATTTCGTCACAGATTGATAATTTTATTTGGCCCTAGAACATATTTGGCAACACTTTTCACATTCAACAAACGTATTTGATTTACACGGGAAAATACTATTGCAATTTCACACAAATTTTTGGCATCGGTTGTAACTTGTCTGAGTACAGAAGCAAATTTACAACCAAACTACCTTACACTGTTTTTCGTTTACTTCCAGCAGAGTTACTCCCCTGATATGATCGTTTTGCCTTCGAAGGCTTTTGGGAAAGAAGAAACTGAACACGCATACTAAAGACCGATTCCAGATGACATTTTTGTAGAGAGCACTTTAGAACCACTCACTCGCGTGCAAGTATGGTAAGTAGCGTAGTTCAGTTGCCTTTATAAAATGAAACCCAATATTTGGAAATACACTAACATGGCGATGCGCTATCCTTCTATGCTGTCGAAAGAAGGCTCAACGAAATCCAGCAATTCAGAGATAAGTATATTGCGTTTTTATGTCTGTAGTATGTGAAAATTGGCGACAATGCGTTTAAACGTCAACACTCATTCGAGGATTGTGGAATGATTATTGACTGGGGCTGTATGGAGTGTTATTTATCTACCCCATCATCAGTCTTGGCAAGAAAAAATTAGAGTACGTGTTTTGATGCCGCTCAATTCAAGATTCCAACGCGTATATCCTTAATAATAACTTCACATTGGCGCCAAAGTTATACAAACGGGACTTATTTGCCTGTTTGTTTGAGATTTCGTTTCCACAGTATGTTTTTCTCAGCCGACATAGTAAAAATGTTCAGACAAATATGGATATCTGAAGATCACAAAAATTATCAACGAATTGTATGGAGAGAGTCGCCGTTACACGAGCGCTAACAACATTACATTTTTATGCGCACGGTTACATATGGCACATCTTGTGCGCCATATCTTTCAGTACGAGTGTTGGAGCAGTTAGCCTATGATTATAATCCAAGTTCCCCATTGCATCGAGGTGGCTAAATTGGAGGACTTTATGTAGATGATTTATTTATCGGGGCACAAAGGAGAAGAAATCGTTTCATTACGTGACCAATATTGGTAAATCTACTAGACCAAGCAGGCCTGGGAACTAAGGAAATGGGTTTCAAATTGCGTGAGTATATCAGATAGTACACAAGATCAATTGTTTTTTGCAGCTCCCGAAAAGGATGTAAAAAAGGTGCTCGGTATTTTTTGGAGACCATCGTCAGATCAACTGGGGTATCATATAGAACTCAACAAAAATCCAGTCGCAACAAAAAGGCAGGTACTATCTGATGTATCACGTATATTTGATCCCATGGGTTTATTATCTCCTGTGGTAATACAATTTAAAATTCTACTAAGAGAACTCATGGTCATCACAAGAATCGTGGGATGAACCATCTTCCTGAAAATCTTACACTCAAGGATACATTCGGACAAGATTTAATTTCTATTCAAGATTTTTACATTCAAGATACATTTTGAATGATGTTTACAAAATTGGAGCTGCATGGTTTCTCAGGAGCTTCCATAACACGCATCTCTGCGCAGTTTATTGTCGATCGATTCAGACGACCACTGTCATACCATGTCAGGCTCATTGCGCTAAAAACAAGGGGTAGTCCCAGTCAACAGACAATCGTTGCCGGCTGTCATTGAATTATGCGGAGCTCTTATTTTATCTCGTCTACTCAAAAGAATAAAAGAAGCCTTGCCACACAAATCAATTGATATACGGAGCTTGGTGTTGATTCAAACAATTGTTTTTGTGTTGGCTTATCCTCAAACCACCCATTAAGTAAAGAGACATTCGACAGGCCAACAGAACATCAGAAATATTGAAATATTGCCCTCATCCTCGCGCCTTCATGCCTTTAAACTTCTTCTTAAAAAGTTTCTGGTCTCAACATGAATGACTATAATCCACTACAATGAATTGGGCTACACCGCATTTCGAAATGGACAATAACTCATACGTGTCGTAGCCTACATCTCAAGTTCCATCAATGCACTAGATATCCACACCAACATAAATCGACCGAATATTTCGTTTCAAACAACTTTAAACACACGCCGAAACTTGATTCTGACAAAAGTATGCCACAGCATGCCTTTAGCGAAGAGCGCACGCTATTACAAAGTAAACGCCTACAGTAAGTACAACATCTTTCATTAGCCAAAAACTACACCCCCCCATTCATAGACGGCCAGCGTGTTTACTGGTAGGTGGGCGCCTACGTAACTCAGAATCTAGATCAATGCTTCAAAATATTTCAATTAATCTTGCCAAAATAGTAGGCCGAATAACCAAATTTGATTTTACAAAAACCTTCATGAGAAAAATCTGTCCATCCCGGAGTATCGCCTTATTTGTTATTGCCCGTCAAAACCTATTGTTATTGGTAGGCAATGGAAATCTGATCTCGAAATCTGACTCATAATTTGCCCTCAAAATGTTTTTACAAGCGACAAATTAATACACAACAGTTAATGGCAGATTTACCATCCATCCGGGTACGTCAAGCGTTTCCCTTTGAAAATACTGGTTGCGACTATGCAGGCCCAATAATTTTAACACAATACTCAGGACGAAATACAAAGAAATCTAAAGGGTATATCTGTTATTGTATGCCTAGTCACCTCCGCCATACATTTGGAACTCGCCACTGATTTAAGCACCGATTGTTTTATTGCCGCTTTAAAAAGATTTATATCGCGAAGAGGAAAATGTAAAAAAATCTTTAGTGACAATGGAAGAAATTTTCTTGGGGCATCTCGAGAATTAAACGAGATGCACAAAGTAATTTTGTCGCAAACTCATAACGAAATTGTCTCCGCACTTTAGCCGAAGACGGCTTATACATAGACGTTATTCCTCCATTTGCCACCCACTGGGATGCGAATTGGGAGTCGGCGTTCGATCGGTTAAGTTGACATCTTAGCGAAGTTATTTGGGAAATACAGAATAACGATTCGAGCAGATGCCACACTCTATTGGCTCAGGGTGAAGCACGTAGTTAATTCAATACCCTAGCACTGTTCCAGATACAGATTATGCGAATTGCTTTCGCCGGGCTCATATTTCCTTATTGGCCCAGGCCTTAATAACAACGTTTCCGAATGGAGATCTGTCCGTCAACCTCACACCAAACAGACTTGCGATATTGGCAGCATGCTACAAAACTATGTTTCAAGGTTTCTGGCGACTTCGGCATTCAAGAATATTTAACTTTCTTCTGCAACATGCGACCAACAATGGAATTAGACCTCAACCAAATCTAGCAGGTTGGAGATTGTTTAGTCAAATAAAAGAATTTACCTTCCTCCAAATTTCTAACGGCAAAGTGAATCGGAACAATTATCCCGTATAGATGGCAATGTAAGAAGCTGATAAAACTTAAAACGCAATGCGGAGAAATGACACGTCCTATTCTACCTTGGTAAAAACTACCCATAATCTGAAACTACGTTAGAGGGGGCCGGATGGTGGTGAACGTACTTTTAATTCCCACCACTGCTGCTCGCGCTTCAAATTTATTATTTATTACTTCATTCATGCTTAGCTGTTATTTGTTATATTATATATTTCTCGTTGTGTATAACACATTGCTCTTCATCATAAATATAATACACTGTGTTCTCATTCATTAATTATACCCTTTGCTCTTGTCACTTTTAATAATCTTCACGTATGAATGGATTCTCAAGTGATATTGTTATTGTTGTTTTTTATTACATTAACTAATATGAATATGTTGTTTTGCTTTCAAAAACTGTTAACATCAATGAAATGTAAACCTATTGAATGAAAAAAGTAAGCTTAAGCAATACTTTATACGCTATGTAGAAAATATGAATGACTTTGAACATATCATGAATAAAATAATGATATGAAGTACCGCTTTAAATTTGCCGTACACTTAGAATTGCAACAATGAAATCAAAAAATGCACTTTAGCTTCGCCCATTGATTGAAACAATGAACAGCTCGCGAATAAAGTCTTCAAAAGAATTTTTAATAAATCTACCTTATGGTGTAATAAAATTCAAACTCAACATTTGTTTTATTCCTCACCATAAGTCTTAGCTTACATATAATGCGTTTTTGTATTAAATCCAATGATTCAATTTCTCAGTTAATTTACAGACGATTCTCTAAATCACAAAAGTTTTTCTTTTCTTTCAGGCAATTTTCTTTGCTTTAAAAGAACATGCGACTTTAACGGAGGGACGCGTCTTTTCCACGATTCGTGGCCAAACTTGGTAGGACAACAACTAACTAATCTTACCACCAAAACAACCTTACCAAAATTTATGAAGATTTTACCAAATTTTTTTTAAAAATTTTATTTCTATAGAAAACTTGTTCAAAATTTCATTTCTATTGAAAATTTTTGCTCAAAATTTTATTTCTATAGAAAATCTGGTCAAAATTTTATTTCATATGAAATGTTTACAAAATTTTATTTCTATAGAAAATGTTTGTAAAATTTTATTTGTATAGAACATTTTGTCAAAATTGTATTTCTATAGAAAATTTTGTTCAAAATTTCATTTCTATAGAAAATTTAGTCACAAATTTTTATTAATATAGAAAATTTTTTCAACATTTTATTTCAATAGACAATTTTTGTAAGAATTTTATTTCTATAGTAAATTTTGGTCAAAATTTATTTCGAAAAAAAATTTTTTCAACATTTCATTAGATATATGAAAATTTTGTCACAATTTTATTCTATAGAAAATTTTATCAAAATTTATTTTCTATAGAAACTTTGTCAAAATTCATTCTATAGAAAATTTTGTCAAACTTTTATTTCTATAGAAAATTAGTCAAAATTTTATTTCCATAGAAAATGTCTACAAAATTTTATTTCTATAGAAATTATTGTCAAAATTTTATTTCTATAAGAAAAAATTTTGTCAAAATTTTATTTCTATAGAGAAATGTTGTTCAAAAATTATTTTTCTGTAGAAAATTTTGTTTAAAATTTTATTTACTGTTTGTCAACAATTTTATTTCTTAAAAAAAATATAGCCAACATTTTATTTCTATAGAAAATTTATTTCTAATAGAAAATTTTTTTCAAAATTTTATTAATATAGAGAAAATTTAGTCAAAATTTTTATTTCATATAGAAAAATTTGTCAAAATTTTTTTATTTCTATAGAAAATTTAAGTCAAAAGTTTTTATATCTATAGAAAATTTAGTCAAAATTTTATTTCAATAGAAAATTTTGTCAAAATTTATTTTATAGAAAATTTTGTCAAAATTACATTTCTATAGAAAATTTTGTCAAAATTTTATTTCTATAGAAAATTGTGTCAACATTTCATTTCTATAGAAAATTTTGTCAAAATTTTATTTCTATAGAAAATTTTGTCAAACTTTTATTTCTATAGGAAATTTTGTTCAAAATTTTTATTGTTTCTATAGAAAATTTTGTCCAAAATTTTATTTCTATAGAAATTTTGTCAAAATTATTTTATAGAAAAATTTGGTAAAATTTATCTTTAGAAAATTTGTCAAATTTATTTCCATAGAAATGTTTCAAAATTATTCTATAGAAATGTTTGTAAAATTTTATTCTATAATTTAGTCAAAATTTTATTGCTATGAAAATTTGTCAAAATTTTATTTAAAATGTTCAATATATTGTGAAAATTTTGTCAAAATTTCATTTCTATAGAAAATTTTTGTCAAAATTTTCATTTCTATAGAAAATGTTTGTTCAAAAATTTTATTTCTATGAAAAATTTGTCAAAATTTTAATTTCTTATATTGTAAAAATTTTGTCAAAATTTGAATTTATTTCTATAAGTCAAAAAATTTTGTCAAAATTTTATTTTCTTGCTTAGAAAAATTTGGGTAAAAATTTTATTGTATAGAAAATTCTTGTCAAAATTTTATTTGTCATAAATTTAATATTCTTTATAGAAAAATCTTTGCTAAAAATTTTTAAAATTTTGTAATTAGAAAATTTGCCAAAATTTTATTTCTATAGAAATTTTTTGTCAAAATTTATTTCTATAGAAAAATTTGTCAAATTTTATTTTCTTATAGAAAAATTTTGGTTAAAAAATTTATTGTATTAGAAAGATAATTCTGTCAAAATTTTATTTTGTCAAAAATTTAATTTTCTATAGAAAATTTTTGTAAAAATTTTAATTTTATAGAAAAATTTGTCAAAAATTTTTTCATAGAAAATTTTGTCAAAATTTATTTCTATAGAAAAAATTTTGTTCACAATTTTATTGCTATTAGAAAATTTAGTTTCAAAATTTTATTTCAATAGAAAATGTTTAAAAAATTTATTCTATAGAAAATTTTTTTAAATTTATTCTATAGAAAATGTTGTCAAATTTTTCTATTAGAAAAAGTTGGCTAAAATGTATGTTTAAAAAATTTTGAAAATTATTATAGATTTGCAATTATATAGAAAATTTGTAATTTCATTCTATTGAAATTTTGTTCAAATTCTTATATTCTATATGAAAAAGTGTAAAATGTATGAATAAATTTTTGTCAAAAATTTAATTTCTATATGAAAATTTTTGTCTAAAAATTTAATTTTCTATTAGATATAATTTTGTCAAAATTTCATTTCTTATAGGTAAATTTGTGCAAACTTTATTTTCTATAGAAAATTGTTGTCACAATTTTATTAATATATGACAATGTCAACATTTATCATATATGTACAATGTTATAATTTATTTCTATATAATTTGTCAAAAATTTTATTTCTTAAAAATTTTTGTCAACATTTTTATTTCTATGGAAATATTTGTCTAATTTATTGAATTATAGAAATATTTGTTAAATATTTAGTTCTTTAGAAAATTTTTGTCGACTTTAATTAAATAGAAATTTAGGGATTTATATGTAAATTTGTTCAATTAGTGTGTTTCAGTTTCGTGATAGAAAATTTTGTCAAAATTGCTATTTTTCATTTATAGTTTCTTTCAAATTGTATTTCTATAAATAAAATTGTAATATATTTTATTTCTATCAGAAATTTTTGTTCTAAAATTTGATATTTCAATACATACATTTTGTGAAAATTGTATTGTCTATTAGAAAATTATGTCTAAAATTTTATTTCTACAGAAAATTGTCAAAATTTTATTTCTATAGAAAAATTTTGTGTCCATAAATTTCATTTCTTATATGAAATGGTTGTAAAATTTTATATTTTATTAGGAAAAATTTGTCCAAAATTTCATTTCCTATTAGAAAATGTTTGTCAAAATTTATTTCTATTGGAAAATTTGTCAAAAATTCTATTTCTGCACTCAAAAAAAGTGAACTCTCTATTTCATAAACAGCCAATTCAATTTAATTGTAGGCTCAGGAATATTATGCTTGAGAAAAAAGTTAGTTAAAATCGAACAAAAAACAGGAAAAAATATACAAATTATTACATAGATTACAATATCTAAATATTCATACTTTAAATGTTATTTTATGCGTCTCATTAAAATTGCGTATTACAAAAGATGTTCATATTTATTGTATTACCTACAAATGCTCTCATATTCGCCTAAAGACTATCTTCATTTACCAGAATTTTCCACGTGAAAAAAATTAATTATGTTCTAATAAATTTCTTGAAATTTGTCGAAAAATATTTACCTTATATTTTTTGATATCGCGCGTGATGGCCAGCGTTTGTAATATGTTTCAGTAAAAATTCTTTCTAACACATTTGCAATTTTTTTAAATTAAACAAAAGTTTTCTCTTCCTGGCGGTTTCCACGTTTTTTTCAGTGTGTGTGGAAAATTTTGTCAAAATTATTATTAACTATAGAAAATTTGTCACAATTTATAATCATTGAAAATTTGGGTCAAGATTGTATTTCTATCGAAAATTTATCAAATTTTATTTCATACAAAATTGTATCAAACAATTTGTTTCTAATAGAAATTTTGTCCACAGCTCGTGTGTTTGCTGGGTTACGTATGCGACTTTACATATTTTGTTGTAATGGAGACATAGAACCATATTTTTTTGAATGTCATAATTTGGAATTTTTGCTAGATGTCTGGAAAGTGGTGGGGTGCCAGATGTTCGCTGACGTTGCAATTTGCCTGTATACACGAAGCGCCATCAGTCCTTTAGACAACGTCCTGCCTATGTCTTTATGCAGTATTTCGCATTTATGGCAAAAAGAAAACTACAATGAAATATTTTCAAGATCAAGTTCAAGTGGTTTAGCTTTGCCTTTTGATAAAAGTGATTGAGATAGGCAGACAGTCTGTTGTCTTTACTTTTGTTTGTTTTTAATGTATTTTGCATTGCAAACTACAAGCACTCAAAAATGCATAAACAATAGAATAATAAAATAAAAAACAATGAAGGAGCTCAAATTGAGGGTGAATATGAGATGGTTCTTATGAACAAGTTTCAAATAGAGCTATAGGGAGACGTTAAAACGCATAACTGAAACATGCGCCTAAATAAAATGTACACTTTGTTAATTAATTAAAATTATATTTGAATTAAAATTAAATCAAAGTTCGTTTGGGTCAAACGAGTCAATGGGATAGTCATAATGATTTAAATGTCTTTATGAGATAACAGTAATAATAAAAGATAGGAAAGGTGGTCCATAATTTCTTTTTTCCTCTACTGAACTCCTAAAATTAAAATCCGATCGCTTTTTAACCTTTATATTTTTTGTTGTTTTGCGAAAATTATCCTTGTCTTTATTCAAACAGAACTTGATGTCCTCTTATCCAGGTTCAAGATTTTTTTTCCCTTCTTCAGATATTACACTAAATTGAAAATGCATATTGTTGGCTTTAACATTTTAACATTTTTTTTTGGTTTTGTAGCTCCAATTAAATTAAGTACTTACCTTGTAATTGAAATAAATAAAATTTCTGAAAAAAAAAACACAAATAAAATTTAGTAATTAAATTTGTTGACTCAAATATATTTTGTAAAATTGCTAATTGTGTAATATGTGGTTTGAAATTTACGACGAATAAACTAAAATACCACAAAAATCAATATGTAATTGTAAATTAATTGTTCCAATAATAGCATTTCGAAATTTTTGTTTTATTGATACAATATGAGTTTGAGAGTTAGCCAATGTATTTATATATACGAGTATGCATATGCACATATTGCTAGTTGGTAAATATATTAAATTTTAAATTACAGTATTTGGAAGTTTATGAACAGTAGTAATTACATGGGATATTTGTCATATTTGGAAACATCCACCATATCACAGTTCCATATTAAAATCCTCCATATACAGTCCTTCCCCTTGAAATGGTGGCTCCATTTGTCAAAATACATGCATTTGAAATAGTCGACAATAATTGTAGGGTTTACTGAACTTATACAAAAGTATAGAAATGTCATCTCACTCACTCTCGTCACCTCCCTTTACTAATAGGATACATGATAATTGCAATTATCTGATATACACTTCATTATGCTGAATGAAAATAGGGTGTTGAGAGGAAACCAAATATTAAACAAATTTTTGCAAAAAAAATAATATATAAAATCAACGGTCTGTCTATCCCAACCCCGTAAAAAAAAGTTTTCCCAAAAGAAGTTTTAATGCCCAATATTGATCCGGAAGTATTGCAAATATGGATCATAGGACGGAAGAACTCATTTGAATGAAAACACTTTTAGACTCGTAGTGCGCAAACAAGCAGGTTTAAAGCTACATTTAAGTAAAAACAGAAATCTTTAGTGTATCCTCTTCTTACAAGCCATGTACCAAATAAAAGTTTGTGCTACAGCAAAAAACGGAAATTTTTAATTATATTCCAATAATAAGAAATACGGTGATGATAATTGGATTGGGTCATCAAATGACCCGAAATGTATTATGAGATTTAAAAGAACGGTGGTACAAACTAACGTGTGCGATTCTCGCTTTGCAATCATTTAATGTTTTTGCTAGTACTTGTTTCTCATTTATCTTTTTTGCATGCAATTCACTTTTCGATTTACCCTAATATACTCTAAACTTTATACTTATTAGTCGTTGCATTGTACAGATTTTCATGGGTGGAGTGATTTGAGCAAATATCCCATGTAATTACTACTGTTCATAAACTTCCAAATACTGTAATTTAAAATTTAATATATTTACCAACTAGCAATATGTGCATATGCATACTCGTATATATAAATACATTGGCTAACTCTCAAACTCATATTGTATCAATAAAACAAAAATTTTCGAAATGCTATTATTGGAACAATTAATTTACAATTACATATTTGATTTTTTGTGGTATTTTAGTTTATTCGTCGTAAATTTCAAACCACATATTACACAAATTAGCAATTTTACAAAATATATTTGAGTCAACAAATTTAATTACTAAATTTATTTGTGTTTTTTTTTTCAGAAATTTTATTTATTTCAATTACAAGGTAAGTACTTAATTTAATTTGGAGCTACAAAACCAAAAAAAAAATGTTAAAATGTTAAAGCCAACAATATGCATTTTCAATTTAGTGTAATATCTGAAAGAGGGAAAAAAAATCTTTGAACCTGGATAAGAGGACATCAAGTTCTGTTTTGAATAAAGACAAAGGATAATTTTCGCAAAACAACAAAAAAGTATAAAGGTTAAAAAGCGATCGGATTTTAATTTTAGGAGTTCAGTAGAGGAAAAAAGAAATTATGGACCACCTTTCCTATCTTTTATTATTACTGTTATCTCATTAAAGACATTTAAATCATTATGACTATTCCCATTGACTCGTTTGACCCAAACGAACTTTGATTTAATTTTAATTCAAATATTAATTTTAATTAATTAACAAAGTGTACATTTTATTTAGGCGCATGTTTCAGTTATGCGTTAACGTCTCCCTATAGCTCCTATTTTATACTTGTTCATAAGAACCATCTTCATATTCACCCTCAATTTGAGCTCCTTCATTGTTTTTTATTTTATTATTCTATTGTTTATGCATTTTTGAGTGCTTGTAGTTTGCAATGCAAATACATTAAAAACTAAACAAAGTAAAGCAACAGACTGTCTGCCTACTCAATCACTTTTATCAAAAGGCAAAGCGTAAAACCACTTGAACTTGATCTTGAAAATATTTTCATTGTAGTTTTCTTTTTGCCATAAATGGAAATACTGCATAATAGACAATAGGACAGACGTTCGTCTATAGACTGATGGCGCTGCGTGTATACAGGCAAATTGCAGTCAAGCGAACATTGCACCCACCATTCAGACATTAGCAAAAATCAAATTATGACTTCAAAAAAATATGGTTATATGTCCATACAAAAAT
This sequence comes from Haematobia irritans, assembly GCA_003123925.1. Lineage (NCBI taxonomy): Eukaryota > Metazoa > Arthropoda > Insecta > Diptera > Muscidae > Haematobia > Haematobia irritans. The sequence continues at coordinate 23,020 of PGFW01006562.1, forward strand.
ATATTAAAAGTCTGCATAGTAACCAAACAGAGAGACCATACCGAGCTTGACAAATTTCTATAGAAAACAGCACAAATTTGATACAATGTTGGTGTATGAAATAAAATTTTGATAAAATTTTCTGATAGAAATAAAATTCTTGACAAAAGTTTCTTCACATTATTAATAAACTTGTGACAAATTTTCTATAGTATAAAATTTTGACAAAATTTTCCACACACTGAAAAAAACAGTGAAACCGCCAGGAAGAAAACTTTTGTTTAATTTAAAAAAAATTGCAAATGTTTAAAATTTTTTAACTGAACAGTATTACAAACGCTGGCATCACGCCGATATCAAAAAAATAAGTAAATATTTTTCGACAAATTCAAGAAAATTTATTAGACATAATTAATTTTTTTCACCTGTTGTAGTTTTAGGGATAAATTGGAGTTCAAAATTGCAAGAATGTCTTTAGTGACATACGAAGTTCATGATGGACGCATTTGTAGTAAAATTTACAAATTTAAAGAAATAATGAAACTTATTTTGTGAGAAATACGAATTTAGTAAATCTTTATGCTTAATTTGTGTATAATTTTTTCCTGTTTTTTAGTTCATTTAACTAACTTTCTTTCTCAAGCATAATAATTCCATGAGCTAAAATAAAGTTGAATTGGCTTTAGTGAAATAGAGAGTTCACTTTTTTTGAGTGCAGAAATAAAAATTTTGACAAATTTTTCCATAGAAATAAAATTTTGACAACATTTTCTATAGAAATGAAATTTTGGACAAAATTTTCTATAGAAATAAAATTTTGACAACATTTTCTATAGAAATGAAATTTTGGACAAAATTTTCTATAGAAATAAAATTTTGACAAAATTTTCTGTAGAAATAAAATTTTGACAAAATTTTCTATAGAAATACAATTTTCACAAAATGTTGTATTGAAATAAAATTTTGACAAAACTTTCTGTAGAAATAAAATTTTCACAATTTTTTTTTATAGAAATACAATTTTGAAAGAAATGCTCTATAATAGAAATACAATTTTGACAAAATTTTCTATAGAAATAAAACTTTGACTAAATTTACTATAGAAATAAATTTCTATTTAAATTAAAGTTGACAAAATTTCTAAGAACTAAAATTTTACAAAATTCTAATATAAAGTTGACAATTTTCCATAGAAATACAAATGTTGAAACAAATTTTTATAAAAAAATATTTGACAAATATTTCATACGAAATAAAATTTAGCAATAATTTCTAATGAAATAAAAAGTTGACAAAATTTTACTATAGAAATAAAATTGTGACATATATTGTCTATTAGAATAAAAGTTTTGACAAAATTTCTCTATTAATAAGAATTTTGACAAAATTTTCTATTAAGAAATATAAAGTTGAACAAAATTTTCTATAGAAATAAATTTTACAAAATTTTCTAAAATAAATTTTACAAATTTTTCTATAGATTAAAGTTTTGACAACGATTTTTATAACAATAACCATGTTTACCGAAAATTTTCATAAATAAAATGTACAAATTTTCTATTAGAAATATTTACAAAATTTTGTGAATTTTTTTAACATTTCATATGAAATAAAATTTTGACTAATTTTCTATAAGCAATAAATGTGGACAAATATTTTCTATAGAAATAAAACTTTTGACAAAAATTTTCTATAGAAAAAATTTTGGCAAAATTTTTTCTATAAAATTAAAATTTTACAAATTTTCTATAGAAATTAAAATTCTTGACAAAATAAATTCTGACAGAATTTCTATAACATAATTTTCCAATTTTATCTATAGAAAAATAAATTTTTGAACACAAATTTTTCTATAGAATAATTTTGACAAAATTTGCTATAGAAATAAAATTTGACAAAAATTTTCTATAGAAATAAAAGTTTTTGACAAAATTTTCTATAGAAATAATTTTGACAAAATTTTCTAATAGAAAATACAATTTTCAGACAAATGTTGTATTGAAATAAATTTTGACAACTTTCTGCTAGAAAATAAAAGTTTTCACATTTTTTATTATAAGAATAACAATTTTGAAAAGAAAGCTCTATAAAGAAATATCAATTTTGACAAAATTTTAATATATATATTATACAGAAATAAACTTTGACTAATATTACTAATAGAATAAATTTTATATTAATTAAATGTTGACAAAGATTTTCTAAAGAACTAAAATTTAAACAAAATTTTCTATATTAATAAAATTTTGGACAAAATTTCCATAAGGAAAATAAGAGAGGTGTTGACAAAATTTTTTAAAGAAATAAAAATTTTGACAAAAATTTACTATAGATAATAAAATTTTACATAAAAACTTGCCTATTGAAATAAAATGTTTGACAAAATTGTTATATTAATAAATTGTGAAACATTTTCTATAGAAATAAAATTTAGAACGACAAATCTATCTATCAGAAACTAATTTTTGACACAACCAATTTCTCTAATAGAAATTAATTTGACAAAATTTTTAACAAACTTACACTTTTTCTTAATAAGCACACATTTTTCTATAGCAAATAAAAATTTTAAAAAATTTTCTATAGAAATAAAATTTTACAAAAATTTTCTATAGAAATAAAATTTTGACTAAATTTTCTATAGCAATAAAATTGTGACAAATTTTGCTATAGAAATAAAATTTTGACAAAATTTTCTATAGAAAAAATTTTGGCATATTTTTCTATAGAAATAAAATTTTGACTAAATTTTCTATAAAATTAAAATTTTTACAAAATTTTCTATAGAAATTTAATTTTGACAAAATAAAATTTTGACAGAATTTTCTATAAAATAAAATTTTACAAATTTTGCTATAGAAATAAAATTTGACAAATTTTTCGTATAGAAATAACATTTTGACAAAATTTTTCTATAGAAAATAAATTTTGACAAATTTTTCTATAGAAATAATTTGACAAAATTTTCTATAGAAAAGAAATTTTGACAAAAAATTTTCTATAGAAAATGAAATTTTGACAAAATTTTCTAGCAGAAATAAATTTTTGACAACATTTTCTATAAGAAATAAATTTTTGACAAATTTTCTCTAATAGCAAATAAAATTTTGAACTAAATTTTCTATAAAATAAAATTTTGACAAACATTTTCTACTAGAAATAAAAATTTTGTAAACAATTTCTATGGAAATAAAATTTTGTACAAGAATTTTCTATACAATAAATTTTACCAAATTTTTTTCTATACAAATAAAATTTTGACAAAATTTTCTATAGAAATAAAATTTTGACAAAATTTTCTATAGAAATAAAATTTTGACAAAATTTTCTATAGAAATAAAATTTGAACAAAATTTTCTATAGAAATGAAATTTTGACAAAATTTTTCTATAGAATGAAATGTTGACACAATTTTCATATAGAAATAAAATTTTGACAAAATTTTCTATAGAAATGTAATTTTGACAAAATTTTCTATAAAATAAATTTTGACAAAATTTTCTATTGAAATAAAATTTTGACTAAATTTTCTATAGATATAAACTTTTGACTAAATTTTCTATAGAAATAAAATTTTGACAAATTTTTCTATAGAAATAAAATTTTGACTAAATTTTCTATATTAATAAAATTTTGAAAAAATTTTCTATAGAAATAAAATTTTCTATAGAAATAAAATGTTGGCTATATTTTTTTAAGAAATAAAATGTTGACAAAACAGTAAATAAAATTTTAACAAAATTTTCTACAGAAATAAATTTTTGACAAATTTTCTATAGAAATAAAATTTTGACAAATTTTTCTATAGAAATAAAATTTTGACAAAATTTTCTATAGAAATAAAATTTTGTAGACATTTCTATGGAAATAAAATTTTGACTAAATTTTCTATAGAAATAAAAGTTTGACAAAATTTTCTATAGAAATGAAATTTTGACAAAGTTTTCTATAGAAATAAAATTTTGATAAATTTTTCTATAGAAATAAAATTGTGACAAAATTTTCTATATTAATGAAATGTTGAAAAAAATTTTTTTTGGAAATAAAATTTTGACAAAATTTACTATAGAAATAAAATTCTACAAAAATTGTCTATTGAAATAAAATGTTGAAAAAATTTTCTATATTAATAAAATTGTGACTAAATTTTCTATAGAAATGAAATTTTGACAAAATTTTCTATAGAAATACAATTTTGACAAAATGTTCTATACAAATAAAATTTTACAAACATTTTCTATAGAAATAAAATTTTGTAAACATTTCTATTGAAATAAAATTTTGACCAGATTTTCTATAGAAATAAAATTTTGACAAAATTTTCAATAGAAATGAAATTTTGACA
>PGFW01006565.1:0-12951 GCA_003123925.1 Haematobia irritans
ACGGAATGACAAAGTTAATATACCTCCCATCCTATGTTGGAGGGTATAAAAATGATCGGATCATTTTGCTCATCGGTGATACCAAATTCGGTAACTGGTCACTCTTTTCAGTCGAACTTTTTTGTGCTTCGATTTAGAACTTCAGTGGTCCAAGTTCATTTTTCCATAAACGACGAGCAAGTTTTCTACCATGCGGTGATCAAATCTGGCCTTCACTTTTAGTATCATTTCTGATGTCAGCATTTTGTCGTCCACTACGGTAACGATAAATTATACGAGAAACTAAAGCTTTTTTCACATTTAAAAACTGGAGGACTTTAATTTTAGTAACTTGTGGTTTTCCAGCCAAATATAAAGCAATCAGAATTCATCACGAATAATTCAATTTCTGATGCAATAGATCGGAATGCGCTAACTTGTAAGCATAATAAATCTGTCAGATGTCAAACGAACGCTTTAGCAATGGTGGAATCTTGAATTTGGTTGCAATATAAATCAGCCACCTTGTAAGATGCCTATTTTATCTAACCTAACATTTAATATGAACTAAATAACAATTTAGAATACAATTCTAAAATACCTTGTCAACCGATTCTTTAGCAAGTGAAGGAATATCCAGCAAGCGCCCTCTCACTTTGTGTTGTGATTTAGTAAAAAGGGCTATGGAATTTCAATAGTGAGATTTTAGAGTTGCCAAATCAACATGTATATGGACTATTGTGGGGATCACAATCAAAAAGTTGAAAAATGAACTTGTCGACCTTTCAAAATTTGGAGAAGTCAATTTTCAACTTTTTTCTTGAAATTCTGAAAAATCGACTTATCAAATGTTTGATTTTTTTTTTTCAAATTTTTGAAAAAGCAGCTTTTGGTGTTTTAAAAGCTTTTGAGCTGCAGTTACATCGGATAGCTTTAAACATTCATGGACATCGTATATGCATATATACACTAATAGAAAAAAAATCGTTATATTAACGAAATGTGTCGTTAAAAGTCAGCCAATGAAACAAATGCGTTAATACAACGAAATTTTTTCGATTTTTGATTTTTTTCAAATTTTTGAAAAAGCAGCTTTTGGTGTTTTAAAAGCTTTTGAGCTGCAGTTACATTGGATAGCTTTAAACATTCATGGACATCGTATATGCGCTATATACACTAATAGAAAAAATCGTTATATTAACGAAATGTGTCATTAAAAGTCAGCCAATGAAACAAATTCGTTAATACAACGAAATTTTTGTTATTATAACAATTTTCGTTATCGTTACGTCGTTATATCAATGAAAAATTTTCGTTAACTGATTTTTAATGAATTTTTTTTTGAGTGTACGTATCCCTTTAAAATATTTTTAAAAACAAATTACATCCTCTAGAGATACTCTCAGACTTACCATAGACATATTTCCATCATATACCCCTCTTAATTCAATGTCGAAATTTCGAATTTTCTTTGTCAAAATTCCATTTGGCTAATATCAAAATTCGATTGTTGTATATTTAAAAAAAATAATAATAATACCAAAAATCGATTATTCATATTTGAACAGTCAACTTCTTCTTCTTCTTTAACACTTTTTGTGTCAAACAAAAATAAGAAGTGAGAGGAAACACTTATGATCGTGCAAATATTTTATATATTCCCCTTCCACAATTAGCATTTTACTATTGAAACTTGTTTGAGAGTATCATATTCCTTCACTTGCTAAAGAATCGGTTGACAAGGTATTTTAGAATTGTATTCTAAATTGTTATTTAGTTCATATTAAATGTTAGGTTAGATAAAATAGGCATCTTAAAAGGTGGCTGATTTATATTGCAACCAAATTCAAGATTCCACCATTGCTAAAGCGTTCGTTTGACATCTGACAGATTTATTATGCTTACAAGTTAGCGCATTCCGATCTATTGCATCAGAAATTGAATTATTCGTGATGAATTCTGATTGCTTTATATTTGGCTGGAAAACCACAAGTTACTAAAATTAAAGCCTCCAGTTTTTAAATGTGAAAAAAGCTTTAGTTTCTCGTATAATTTATCGTTACCGTATGTGGACGACAAAATGCTTGACATCAGAAATGATACTAAAAGTGAAGGCCCAGATTTGATCACCGCATGGTAGAAAACTTGCTCGTCGTTTATGGAAAAATGAACTTGGACCACTGAAGTTCTAAATCGAAGCACAAAAAAGTTCGACTGAAAAGAGTGACCAGTTACGCTGAATTTGGTATCACCCGAATGAGCAAAAAATGATCCGATCATGTTTTAATAGTCGCCTCCAACATAGGATGGAGTATATAACTCTGTCATCCGTTTGTAACACATGCGAAATATTGCTCGTAAGACGCCCATAAGTATATATATTCTGGGTCGTGGTGAAATTCTGAGTCGATCTGAACAATGTCCGTCCGTCCGTCCGTCCGTCCGTCCGTCTTTTGAAATCAGAATAACTTCCGAAAAACGAAACAAGCTATCGACATGAAACTTTGGCACAGTAGTTTTATTGAATGTAGGTCGCGGAATGGTTTGGCAAAGGGCCATATCATGTCCACTTTTTACGTATAGGCCCCATATCCAAGACGAACCCCCTCAAATTATGGCTCGCGAATCCCCTAGGGAAGGAAATTTCATGCCGATCTGGCTGAAATTTGGTACATGATGTTAGATATTGTCCTCTAACACCATTGCCAAAATGTACCACATCTTGTCCACTTTTAACGTATAGCCCCATATAAACCGGACAGCCCATATGAAATGTAGAATTGAAATATGGGTCGCATAAATATGGGGGCTATATATAATTATGAATCCGATATGGATGAAATTTTTTGTGTGATGGGAATGCGGTTCATGTGAGGCTATATATAACTAAATATGACCGATAAATGGACCTAGTGTTGGCAAATGGTTGTTAACGGCCCATTATACTAGCAGCAAATATACCAAATTTCAACTGAATTGGAATGAAGTGTTACTCCTCCAAGAGGCTGCCAAACCCAAATCTGGGGATCGGTTTTAATGGGGGCTATATATGAAGTTTGGACCAATTTTGGCATGAATTGTTGAAAGACCATATATCTTACTTATACCATGTACCAAATTTCTACCGGGTCGGATAAATTTTGCTTCTCCAACAGGCTTCCGGAGGTCAAATCTGGGGACGGTTTATAATGGGGCTATATATAGATGGTAAGGACCGATATAGAACCATTTTTGCAATGGTTGTTAAAGAGACCATATACTTACACCACGTACCAATTTTAAACCGGAATCGGATGAATGTTGCTTCCTCCAAGAGGCTCCGGAGGATCAAAATCTGGGGATCGGTTTTATATGGTTAGTGTTAGGTTAGGTGCAGCCCGATGTTATCAGGCTCACTTAACTATTCAGTCGCATTGATACCACATTGGTGAACTTCTCTCTTAATCACTGAGTGCTGCCCGATCCGACGTTAAGCCAATGAAAGGGACCTCTTTTTATGCGCGAGTCCGAAAACGGCGTTTCACAATTGCAGAGAAACCTAGAGAAAGTTTCTGAGGTAGGATAATCTACCGCGTGAAAAACTTTTGGTGTTCGGTCCGAAGCTGGAATCGTACCACGACCTTGTGTATGCAGTCCTTTGCTTCAAGCAAGCCAAAAATTTTTTTTTTATAATATTTAAGACACAAATTTTAGAAATTTGTTAATTTTCCTTAATGTATAGAAAAACATTTTTGATTATTAAAAAAATCGTACGTAAATTAACTGAAATATTGATTCTTTAGATTTAAGATAAAAAACGCTTCAAATATAGGCTAAGGCTTTATTTTTAGTATTTTTGCATCTTTGGTCAAATTATTTGTTTTTTTTTTTTTTTTTTTGGAATTAAGAAAACATTTTTTTACTTTGAAGTATTCCGTTATAAATTTTGATTTTTAGACAAGCATTTGTTTGCAACGGGGATAGCTTTTACCGGAAGAGTAAATAAATATATCGATAAAATAAGATCTCTTCTAATTATTAATATTTTTTGAATCGTAGATATAAATTACAGATAGGTCGTTAAAATATGAACTTTAGCTTTTTAAAGAGATAAGGCAAATCTTTGAATCCAAGTAAATCTTAATTTTTGAAGTGTACCTAAAAGTAGGGCCGATATGGCTCATTACAACCTATTTGTGTAAAAGTTTGAAACGCGATAGCTTATTTCGCCTCGAAAGTTTAGGCGTGATTTCAACGGTCGAAATATCGCTGGATACTAATTCAGAAGTAGATATACATAATGGGGTCTGAGGCCCAACATTTCCCATCCTATTTGGAAAGTACAACAATTATGGCAACAATGTTTTAAAATCTCAATTGCGATTTTTTTCATCCTATCGATTTTAGCATCTGGTTGAGCCATAAGAGTTTAGTGCACTTGTTGGGCATCTACAATTGCCAATTACGCTTTGCAATAGTAGGCATGAAAGGCGGGCGTGTACACTTGAATGCATATATTTTAAACGCATGCTTTAAACTACTTTGGGCCTTTTGTAAAACATGTGTGGCTTAAATACATTCGGAAGTCTTAAAAAGTCGGGTTTTTTTGTAATTTAAGCTAAAAACGTGCCACTCTGCTAGAACAATAACGTTTAAAAGTTTTTTTTGCTATCTCCTAACTCATGATTTTTTGGGCGATTTATCTTTCCTTTATATGCAATGAAAGCGCAGAGGTGGATTACAATACACTTTTTGTTTAGAAGGTAAAAGAAGGTAAAATGGATTTATTTTCAGCAAAAATAAATTTGGACATAGCAATGATGTATATTAAGCTTATGACGCCTATTTTTCGTATATTTGAGGCCATTCTCAGGTAATAGAGAAAAAATAAAACAAAGAGGTGGTAATCTTAAATCACCTACACCGAAAATAAAAAATTAAGTTTAATATGAAATATTAATCTACACGCAAAAAATTAAACTTTTATATAAATAGGGTGATTCTTTTGAGGTTAGGATTTTCAAATGGCCATTAGTAATTTTGACAGAATCAACGTGGGATTTCAGACATGGTGTCAAAGAGAAAGATGCCTCAGTATGCTTTGACATTTCATCATGATAGACTTACTAAACGAGCAACGCTGCAAAATTCAAATTGAATTTTATTAGCCAAAATCAGTGGCAGAAAAATCCGCTTTTTTTATCGACAAAATTATTGTTCAGCGGGGATGAGGCTTCATTTCCTTGGTTGAATGGCATACCGTAAATAAGCAAAATTGCGCATTTGAGTGATAGAGCAACGCAGAAGCCGTTTCAAGAACTGCCCATGCATCCGCGGAAAAATGCACCTGTTTTGGTGTGTTTGTACGCTGGTGGAATCATTGGACCGTAAATTTTTTCAAATGAAATGCTGTTGGAAGGACGAGCAACGTTACGGTGAATGGCGATCGCTATCGTCGGATGCTAAACAAACTTTTTGTTGCCTAAAAATGGAAGAACTGAGACTTGGTTGACATGTGGTTTTTCAACAAGATGGCGCTACATGCCACACAGCTCGCGATTCTATGGCCATTTTGAGGGAATAACTTCCGGAGAAGCAATCCATCTCAAAGAAATGGACGCGGTAAGTTGTGCCACCGAAAGATCATGCGATTTGAACGCCTTTAGACCATTTTTTTTTGTGGGGCTAACGTCAGTCTAAAAGTCTACAGAAATAAGCCACGCAAACTTAATTCCAGCTTTGGAGACAACAATTTCCGAAGAAATTCGGATTCCGGCCTGAAAATCCTCGAAAAATTGCCCAAAAATTGGAACTTTCCCGAATGGAACTCACCTAACGGTTGACAGCCGCGGTCAACATTTAAATGAAATTATGCTTCAAAAAGTAAATGTCATGGACCAATCTAAACGTTTCCAAATAAAGAAGCGCGATGAGATTTTGCAAAATTATTTATGGGTTTTTTTTAAAAAAAAGTTATCAAGCCTTAGACAAATCCCCTTTAGTTTTTTTAAATCTTTCGCGAAAAAAAAGAATTTAAAAGAAATTTTTTAACACATGAAAACTTTACGAATATAAATAAAAATAAATAATATATATAAAATATAATAAAATTTAATATTTTTTTTACTTAGGCGTATAATAAAAAACAAGTTAATTCGTTTTTAATACCCTGCGCCAACACTGTGGAACAGGGTATTATAAGTTGTGCATATGTTTTTGTAAAGCATCCCAGAAGGAGAACAAGATAGACACATGGTGTCTTTTGGCAATAAATGCTCAGGGTGGGTCGCCTGAGTGATATAACCATGTCCATGCTGTCCGTCCAGTCCGTCTGTCTGTGAACACATTTTTGTGATCAAGTCTAGGTCGGCAATTAAAGTCCCAATCGCCTTTCAAATATTAGGCACATGTTTCCTAAATTTGGGTCAGAATAGAAGCCGCTATTGATTTTGGAAAGAAAAATCGTTAAGATTTAGATATAGCTCCCATAAATATAAACTTTTCGCCCGATATGCAGCCAAGAGTTTTATACCGATTGCTTGAAATTTTGTACAAACGTAACATCTTGGTCGTATAGTCAAGTGTGCAAATTTGGTTGAAAATTTTGGCACAGGGAGTTAGATATTTTAGCATTGGTTAGATATGCCGTCCAAATTTGTTTGAAATCGATTCAGATTTAGATATAGCTCCCATATATATCTCTCGCCCGATATGAACTTATATGGACCCAGAAGCCAGAGTTGTATCCCGATTAGCTTGAAATTTTTTGCACCGAAAGAAAGTACAATTGGCACACATGAACTGGCCAAATTTTTTTGAAAATCGTTTTCAGATTTAGATATACTCCCATATAATATTTTTCGACGGATATGGACTTTAAATATGCACTCCAGAGCCAAAATTTTGGCCGCAATTCGTTGAATTTTGCAGCTAGGAAGTACAATTAGTCCAATAAGTCATGTGTGGCCAAAATTTGATTGAAATCGTTCAGATTTAGATATAGGCTCCCCATATTTATAATGTTTTCCTTGTTTTCGACAAAAATGGTCAAAAATACCAACATTTTCCTTGTTTAAAGTCGCCACCTGCCTTAGTCGAAAAGTGTAAAAATGACCTCTAATTTTCCTAAACTTTTAAATACATATATATCGAAGGCGATAAATCATAATAAACTTTTTGCGGAGTTTTCCTTAAAATTGCTTCAGATTAAATGTTTCCGCATTTTTATACGCCTCCACCATAGGATGGGGGGTAAATAATTAACTTAGTCATTTCCGTTTGTAATACACACCATCGAAATATTGCTCTAAGACCCCAAAAAAGTAATATATATTCTGGTTCGTGGTGAAATTCTGAGTCTGATCTGTAAGCATGTCCGTCCGTCCGTCCGTCTGTTGAAAGTCGACGCTTAACTTCCGAAAGAAGACAAAGCTATTCGACTTGGAAATTGGCACAAGTAGTTTGTTATTGATGTAGGTCTGGAATGTAATTTTGCAAATGGGCCATAATCGTCTCACTTTTACGTAAGACCCCCATATAAACGGACCCCCAAATTTTGCTGCGAGGCCTCTAAGAGAAGCAAATTTCATGCACCGATCCGGCGAAATTGGTATATGGTGTTAGTATGTGGTCTCATACAATCATGCAAAAATTGGTTTCACATCGGTCCCATTAATTATATATAGCCCCCATATTAAACCGATCCCCCCGAATTTGGCTTGCCGGAGGCCTCTAAGAGAAGGCAAATTTCATCCGATCCCGGCTGAAATTTGTACATGGTGGTTAGTATATGGTTCTCGTAAACAACCATGCAAAAATTTTTGGTTCACATTCGGTCCATAATTATATATACCCCATAACTAAACGATCCCCTTAAATTTTGGGCTTGCGGAGCCTCTAATGAGAAGCAAATTTCATCCGATCCGGCTGAAATTGGTACAGTGGTGTTTGAGTATATGGTCTCTAACTAACCATGCAAAAAATTGGTCCCATATCGGTCCATAAAATTATATATAGCCCGCATATAAACCGATCACCCAGATTTGACCATCCGGACCCTCTTAGAAGACCAAAATTCAATCTGATTACAGTTGAAAAATTTGGTACGTGGATGTTAAAATAATGGCCTCAACACCCATGCAAAAAATTGGGTCCGATATCGTCCATAATTATGATATAGGCCCCATATAAACGCGTGAATCCCCCAGATTTTGACCTCCGGAGCACCTTGGAGAGAAGCAAATTCTTCCCCCCCATTCGGTTGAAAATTTGGTACGTGATGTTGGTAATAGGTAATGTCCAGCAACCATGCAGGAATTGGTTTCCTAATCAAGTCCATAATAAATATATAGCTCCCATATAAACCGATCCCCAGATTTTGACCTCCGGTGCCGTTTGAGTAGCAAAATTCATGCCAATCTGGTTTGAAATTTGGTACGTGGCTGGTAGCATACACCCTCAAAAAAAATCGTTTCATTAACATATGTTCCAAACATAATTTGTGCAGGAAGCTGCAAATATATTATTGGATACTGCCGAAACAGTATATGTGTGTTTTAAGGTGAACATATTATATGTTTGGAAGCATTTTGAGCCCATAAAATATTATATGTTTGGAAGATTTTTTCCCAAGACGATTGGCTCATTGCCAACATAATCGTAATTTTCAATTCCAACCGAATATTTAGTTCTTGGCACCTTTTTCTGTAATGAAAATAATGTTGAAGAAATTATTCACTTTTAAAAATTTTTTTAATTTTACCCTTTCGCGCTGCAAGGAGAATCGAACCGAGGACCATACAGTTTGTAAGCCAACACACTATCCACTGCAACTACGTAGCTGTTATAAGTCACCAGTAAGATAATTATCGTAATAAAGTTACATTTATATAGCATAGTTTGGCAGGCGGCCCAAACGAGCCCATACAAACATAAGCATTATTTAACAGAAACATACATTTGTTGTGGCCACGTGGAGCAGTGGTTAGCATGTCTGCCTTGCATGCAAAGGGTCGTGGGTTGAGCCACCGTGGTGGGCAATGGTTATCAATGTCGCCTTGCAAATACACAAGGTCGTGGGTTCGATTCCTGGCTACGAACGAATACCAAAAAGTTTTTCAGGCGGTGGATTAATTCCCACCTCAGTAATGCTGGTTGACATTTCTGAGGGTACAAAAGCCTTCCCCTTTTTCCTTCCCCCCCTTTTAAGTGGGTTTCACTGCAAAGTGTAACGCCGTTCGGACTGCGGCTATAAAAAGGAGGTTCCTTGTCATTGAGCTTAACATGGAATCGGGCAGCACTCAGTGGATAAGAGAGAAGTTTCACCCACTGTGGTAATCACAATGGACTGAATAGTCCCTAAGTGAGCTGATACATCGTGGCTGGCCAACATAACCTAAACACTAAACCTAAAGGGTCGTGGGTCAATATTTATACTATATTAAATTTTTAATAATGAAACTTCGAAATGTGGGGTTATTAATCAATTTTAATCTGACGCAACTCTAAAAGATTATAGTGCCTTTCGTTATTGTTATGAGACCCCTGATTTCTTTTTAAACGGAACCAAAGAAATAAAGTTATTGCCCAAAATGCAATAAGTGTTAAACAACAAACATATGTCCACACATACATAAAATGCTTGCTCTCAGGCGAAAAACATATGCGTTTGTTTTGTCAAATGTCTTATTCTCTTGTTCGCGAAAGATGTCTATTTCTCTTTATTCAAATTAAAATAATATTTTAGAACATTAAGCATATCAAATTTTTGGCCGTTATCATAAAACAGTTTTTTCCGAAACAACATAAAAGCGGTTTCACAGAAAATTGGTAACTCTTTTGCATTCTTTCCGCTGTGTTATGTTGATATCTTTCGTCAACTTCTCCCGGTTTTTCCATCTCTAATGTTCTTTCTCTTATAACTCTCTCTGTCGCTTTGATAAAATTATCACAACAATAATGTATGTTTAGTTCGAATTTTGTAAATATAATATAAGTTTGCATTCACACATATGATTTTTTAATGAAACACTTCATGCCCCAAACCATAATATAGATCCTAATATCATATTAACAAATAGAATGTCCCAAACATTTAGTGGTTAGTTTAGGAAGCATTACATGTAATGCAGCTTAAAATATTAAAATTGTGCCCGAAACACATTTTGATTTGATATCGGGACATATGAAAAACGATATTTTTCTAACAGGTGTAATGATATTTAATCAACCATGTGAAGTTGAAAAATTTGTGGATGACAGTCTTTCGTAGAAGTTTCTACGCAATCCATGGTGGAGGGTAACATAAGATTCGGCCTGGCCGAACTTACCGGCCGTATATACTTGTTTTTTAGCTAAAATTGTGTTCCACCCTAGTGCATTAAGCAACTTAAATTTGAGTCTATAGATTTTGTAAAAGTCTAATTCAAATTCTGTCCCAAAATCGATTGATATTTTAAATGTATGCATTTGGGGACAAAGCCTTTAATATATAGCACCCACCACATTTTGACGGATGTGATATGGTATCGAAAATTTAGATCTACAAAGTGGTGCAGGGTATAATGTAGTCGGCCCCGCCCGACTTTAGACTTTCCTTACTTGTTTGTTTTAAATTTAGAAATACCGACTTCTGAATACCGACTAAACCCGACCCCTATTGTGAACCTTCCTTATTACCAATGTTTAAGATAACAAATAAGTTTACCCTACCAATAAGGTAGTTAAAAACTTTTTATTTTTACATTATATGTTTCATAAATTTCTACTTCAGAC
This sequence comes from Haematobia irritans, assembly GCA_003123925.1. Classification (NCBI taxonomy): domain Eukaryota; kingdom Metazoa; phylum Arthropoda; class Insecta; order Diptera; family Muscidae; genus Haematobia; species Haematobia irritans. The sequence continues at coordinate 10,732 of PGFW01006565.1, forward strand.
CAAATGTGTTGCTTTTTTAACCAATCATCAATTTCGAATCAATAATCAAAATAAGAAAATAATCCCCTACATAAAAACCACCAATATCATTATACGACGCATCGCCTAGATTTGTGACCAATGTCAACATTTCATTTCATATTTTTGATGCAGCAGCTCATATCATAAGCACATCTGGAAATTAAAAACATTTACTCCTTTCACTGTGATATGAATTTGTATTTGTATGAGTGGGAAGGGGCGGGAGATGGCTATAATCAAGGCAGCAATACGCGCTCTTACAAAACGGATATGAAGGATATCTCCGGTTAGACAGGCGGACATGATCCGTTTACAACTGTCATTCGTATCCGTTAACAATTTTCGAAACCCAAATCGAAAGGATTGGTCCTTTTCACCCCGTTCTGTGCATGTCTTAAACATATGTAATGTGGTGGGCGTATCTATAAATGATGATACGAGTGTGGGATTCAAGCAAAAACACACAAAAAAACCGATGAGATTCCAAACTTTCAAAACTGATAGATATGAAAGCATCACTTTGAATTTTGAATTATATCAGCACCAGCAAGCAGATAGCAACAGATGTGTAACTCTGATGAAAAACAAAATGAAAAACTTTACAAAACGGATATTATCTGGATACAAAACCATGAAAGCGTACATAATACCTATGGCCAGTCGCATTGTGGGATACGAAACACGTGGACAATTCGAAATATGTGCTATCTTAAGAGAAAATTAGATATGAACAATGTGTCGTGAAAGAAGAAGAATAAATTTGGCCGATCTGTCCAAAAAATTAAGTCTGGCTAATAGAGTTTTGTGTTCGTCTCATATTGGTTAAAGAATACTTGCTGATATCAACATCAAAAATGGTATTACCCGAAACACTCTCTGAATCCGGACATGAATCTAATTGTACACCTGTGGAAATATAAGCCGAAAAAAAAAATGAAAAAAACATTAATACTTTTAGCAAAGAGAACGTCCTTATGAATATAATGGAGCTCAATTTCCCGTAGATTTGAAAACCCTAACCCACTCAATGCCAAAGAGTCCCAGGCTTGTAAGAACACACTAAGAACCTACCATATCAAAATATAAAATTGTAATATTAGTATTTAAACCAATAATTTTTATTTATTTTTAGTGTACAAGTTTTTTTTTGCTAAGTGAAATTAACTCTGTTTCGTTTTTGTTATTTATTTCCCTAAACAGAAATAACTCTGAATTATTTTTCTTTCTATTTTGTAGCCCGTATCTCAAGCTTGAATTTAGAGTATAAAACATATATTTTTATTTCATACTTTTCATCTCGTTTGCACAATTTATTTAAATAGATTTTGTGTACAAATTTTTTTGCTGACGCGTATATTGGTGTTTAGCAATTATGAACCGAATGGGACCAAACTTTTTGGCATATTTACTATAAAAGCAACAAACTGGACATCAAGTACCCGAAATTTGGCTCCTTCACAAGCTCCGGTGGTCAAATCTGGGATTCGGTTTATATGGGGGATATATGATAGGATTATGGACGCAATTTTGGCACAGTTTGTGGAGGGCAAATGAACTTAGTTACATCACTGTATCAAATTTCGAAGTCGTTCAACGCTCACAAAAAAATCGCTTTCTGTAACATATACTCCCAACAATATTTGGCTATTCAACAATATACAGTTTTTGGGTATTGCCCAAACATTTAATATGTTTGATCGTCTTCCAATATAAATATGTTTGAAAGCATATTGGTCCTAAACAATTATGTTTTGGGTATCTATAGGTTCTCAAACATGTTTGTATTTTTGCAATGCCAAATTCATAATGTTGTCTTCCAAAATAACAATATGTTATTATGTGAGCCATATAATATGTTTGGAAGCATTTTTGGCATCCAAAAAATATTATATGCTTTAAAAAAAATTCTCCCAAACAATATTTGTGCTCAAAATTTTATTTAATTTATTTTATTTATATATTTAGAAACAGATCATAAGAATTATGAAAAATAATACAGGTAATATAGGTGCTGAACAACATAGGGTTTTCGAACCTGAAATGCCAAATATTTTGTTTCTGTTCCAAGTTTGTACTAATATTCCCCGACATCTTTCCACTTCCACGAGATTTTGTTAGTTCTTTAGGCACCTTTTTCTGTAATACAACATTGTAGAAGAAATTATTCAAAATTGTAGTAATTTTTTTATTTTAATTTAC
>PGFW01006566.1:6730-21374 GCA_003123925.1 Haematobia irritans
TTTTTTTAAAGTACAATGAAAAAACTAAAATTTGTCGACTTACTGAAATTTTACGGAGAACTTGGGGGAGATTATGAAATTTATATGAGGTATATGATTTTTTAATATTTGGTCGGGGAAAAATAAAAGGGCACAGGGAGACCTCATTTCTTCTCAAGTACACACCATGAAACAATTAAACTTTTCCAATTTACTTGAAATTTACAGAGGATGTAGGGTAGGTTATATTATTATAGTGGATATCTAATTTTGTGATATTCGGAAGGGAAGAGGGGTCTCCCCTTGCCCTGCTGTTTAAAAATTAGGCTTATAATTTGCTTGAAATTTTTTGGGACCTCTACACAATATACGCATATCATTTTTCGATATTGGGACTGGGAGGGAGAACTCCTCTAAAACTGAAAAAAACTAGAATTCTCAAGTTTACTTGAAATTTACAAAGGCCGTAGGGGAAGGTTATGAAATCAATATGGTGTACTTGATTTTTTAGTATTTGGACGGGAACCTACTCCTTGCCCCACACTATGAAACTTGAAGGAAAGTTTACAGATTTTCTTGGAATTTGCAGAGAAATTGACGTCCCTTTACAAAAAATAGAGCAAAATCTAACCTTCTCCGATTTACTTGAAATTGGGCGCAAGATGATTAAATTTATATAAGGTTACAAGATTTTTTCGATGTGATAGTTGGGTAGTTTGTTGAAATTATATAGGTACGTAAATTTACGATATCTGGTCGGGGAGAAGCGAAGGAGGGGGGTTCCCTTTTGTCCGATTTTTTTGAAAATAGAAAGTAGAGTATTGTCGATAAATGGGAACTCGATACATAATTTTATGTTTTTCCACAGGCTTTTGCCAGACTTTTTTAAGTAAGAAACTTAAATTTACATGAAGTTGAAAGGCAACGTAGAGGGTGCTTCAAGATTGTCTAACGATTTGAATACTGAACAATTAAAAAACAAAAAAAAATGGTTGAAAGGGAACACCCCCTACCCGACGTTTGTTAAGCCAGTCCGTTTTATATCTGCATAACCGTCCTATTTCGGTATATAAACGAAAAAGCAAGTAGTTCGATTTTTTTGAAATGTACGGGTCACGTGTGTGGAAATCAGTACTTCAGTTTTTGTGATTAATCAGTACTTCAGTTTTTGTACCCGACTTGCTTCGGGAGGCCGCAGCGAAGCGGGCCGAGTACCGCTAGTTTTTTTTATACTAAATTTCACATTTTGAGGTCTGTATATGGTTGCTCTCTTTTATTGAGGAGTATTCATTTTGTGAGAGTGTAAATTTTTAGACAGTGCAAATTCGAATGTCACAACCAGGGCTGCAATTTGCCGATTTTATCGGTATTTTTGACGTTTTTTTTTTTCTCAAAAATAGCAGTTTTCGATTTTTTGCCTCGAAAATGACGATATTTAATTTAGTTCAAAAATTGGGAATATCGAGCGAATTCGAAATCTGAAACGGATTTTTGATTAAATTTTGCTTACTTTAAAGGAGTGTCTAATTGCTTGTATTAAATTTGAAGACGACGGTTAGTTAATAGGCGCACCCATTTTGTTCAATCAGGCCGATACATATATATTGGTGGCTTTATGTAAAATTTCATCCGATTTTTTCAAATTTCATATAGCGTTTGTCTTTGTGCAAAAAAAAAAACGCTGAACTAAGTTTCATTAAACTAATTGCCTACAGAAATCCTGCGAACAATATATAGCAGGCCCGACGATGAACGGACGAATACGAATAGATCGACTCAGGAGGTGATTCTAAGTCGATCTGTACATTTTATGGAGACTAAAATCAATATTTCTGGTAGACACATTTTTGTTCAGATCAAAGTTATTATACCCTAACTACCATGTGGGTTGGGATATAAAATCTGGATGCATTTATTGTTTTTAGTATTTAGAAGCTGAAATTTAGAATATGCAAATAGTTACTGGATGGCGTTCGTGTACTTTTTGGGCTATGAGAATATTAATTTCAAGCTTTCTATTTTATACTAAAACTTACAATTTTGAGGTTGTAGATAGTTGCTCTCTTTTATTGAGAGTATAAATTCTATGAGAGTGTAAATTCTTAGAGAGTGCAAATTCGATGTTACAGCTCGGCTACTAAAGTCTTCATTATAATATAAAAAGCCGAATATGTGGAGTATGTAGATGAGAATATTTATTGAGAATATTTAATTCTAAGAGAGTGCAAATTCGAAGTTTAGTGTACATTTATCATAGTTACGCGCATTTTCATGTATATCGTTAGACGTTAACTCCCAGTACAGAAAGTAAAATCGAAATATTCTTTTCTCCGGTTAACTTTAACTGAAAAATTTTTTTGCAGTTAAGTTCCTAACTGGGCATATGGAATATATAGCCAACGGTGACAGACATGTCCATAGTACGGTTTAAAAGTTCGTTAAGCTAAACGCAGCACTAACGGAGCTTTCCTGAAAATGGGGGTTAGTGTAAATTTCTAGAATATTGAGTCATCTTAATTGCTGCAAAAGAACAAAAACTGATTCATTCGATTCGTTCAAAAAGGTCAACAATTTATTAAAAATCTTTTCAAATATTATCGCGGGATAACTGATGCTGAAGCTTTCGATTTTATACTAAAATTTCAAATTTTGAGGTTGTAGATGGTTGCTTCCTTTTATTTGGAGAGTGTAAGATTCTATGAAGATTACAAATTCTTAGAGAGTGTAATATTCGATGTTACAGCTAGTTACTAAAGTCTACTTCTACAAAATTAAAATAGACCAAATGTCGAGTATGTATGCATGTCCCTTTCTCTTCAAATTTGTGTCGCTTAATTGCCTGCAAAAAACAAAACTTATTCATTCGATTCGTTTAAGGTCAAACAACTTGGATGTAATTTCCTTCCGGAGATATTACAATACATCACAACACTTGACGCATGCGAACAACTACTACCCATAATAATTGGGATGCTTTGAAACTTTTTGTCTTGGGATAAGAAAGATTTGCAACTCGCCCACATCGTTGGTGCAGCATATCTTCGTTAACGCACCATATTCCTCCCGCCCCACAACTGTTTTGTTTATTGCTTGAATCTCTGTTGTTTGTTTCTACTAAGACATCATATGAACATTGCTTCATTTTACTTCGCATTATTACCCTTGATGCTTTTTGTTCACTCTGATTATTTTTTTAGCAGATGTGATTGACATGACTCAAATAATGACGCCAATTGTTGGTGATCACTCAGTTGATGGTGACTGGAGTGACTGAGTGCGTGACTCTCGACTTAATGCATATGCTTGTAGTCAAAAAAAAACAAACAAGGATTTTGACACTAAAAAATGTGAATAATCTTCATGCAAGCATATACTTGATGCAGATCAGTCGATATCAATTATTGATTTGTTTCAAAGATTTTTGTAGCTCACTTAAAGATTTGGAATGTTTGCTTTTAAACATACTGCATCAAATCATGCCTTATTTCCATAGTAGCTTAAGTAACCGGCACATGATAAGTTGGGAATTTCCATGAATTCGAAACAAACCACATTTCATGCCTGTTGGTTGGCGATTTTTGTTTCAAAATCTGTTCGTAACTTGGAGGGCATGTATCCTTAGCTATGTTGGATTTAATGGGATGTATTCCTTTCTTGAATGGAATAAAAATATCCAACTATTTTGGAAATATAATTTTGTCTTTTGTGGTGAACCTAGGGTGTTTTTCCTTTACGATTTTCCACATTTGTGGGTTCCCGGGCTGACCTGTAGCGTTTGAAATATTTTGCCCACCTCGGGCGGGTATGAAATTTTCTTATTTTAGCGCTGTCAACCGCCAATTAGAACGATTTCGCATACTTCTTTGCTCGATACTGGCAACCTTGTAACAAGCTCTAACAAAAAGTTCGCATACGTGTAGATTATCTTTTACCGTTTCGCAATATTATGGGAACCCACATTTATGTTTTTTTTTTTTTTTAGACAACTTTGACAACAGTGGAGGTGTCCTTTTTGACGTGGGATCCGTATTTCTCTTTCTTAAACTGAATTACTCACAAAAATTCTCGAATTTTAGCAAGAAACAAGTATATACGCCGTAGAGTTCGGCGCATGACGACATCTTCATTACCTCCACCATGGATAGCGTAGAAACTTCTCGAAAGACTTGTCATCCCACAATCGACTTATTTTGTGTTGAGCTATCTTAATATCTTCTTCAAACATCGTCGATTTTAAATTGTGGAGTTAGTCCATTACGTGGGTACTATATCAGCCACAAAGGTATGTATAGGTAAGTTCTTACAAAATAATTTCGATCCGATTTGGTCTTTTGCACGGTACTAGAGAGGCCGAATTGAAATATGTGGGCTATATACAATTATGACTTTGATATTGGGGCACTATATATAATTATGCCGACCGATGTGCGACCATTTTTCGCAACGGTTGTTTAGAGACCATAATACTACACCATGTACCAAATTTCAGCGCGGATCGGCTGAAATTTGCTTCTCTTGGGGCCTCCGCAAGCCATCGGGATCTGGTTTATTATGGGGGTAGGTTAGGTTACGTTTAGGTTATGTTGGCAGCCTCGATGTATCAAGGTCATCTTGACTATTCAGTCATTTGTGCATACCACAGTGCGTTAACTTCTCTCTATATCACTGACGTGCTTGCCGTTTCCATGTTAATCAATGACAAGGCGACTCCTTTTTATAGCCGAGTACGAAGGCGTTCACACATCTAGTGAACCACTTAGAGTAGGCTTTTGAAACCCTCACGAAATGTTCACCAAGATATGATAGGTGCGGTATCCACGCTAAAAACTTTGGTGTTCGGTATCGTAGCAGAATCGAAGCCCACGACCTTGTGTATGCCAAGGCGGGCATGCACACCATTGCCATCCGGCTGGCTATTTTATTATGCGATCGATGATGGACTCAATTTTGCAAATTGGTTGTTAGGTCATATGCTTGAATACCATGTTACCACATTTAGGCCGGATCAGATTGAAATTTGCTTCTCTAGAGGCTCGCAAGCACAATAGGGGGTCGGTTATTGGTGCTTATTAATTATAGATCGATGTGGACGCAATTTCTTGCATGTTGTTAAATATTTATATACTACCCAACAATTTTCAACCAACGATCTCGGATGAATTTTGCTTCTCCAAAAGGCTCCGGAAAGTCAAATCTGGGGATCGCATTCCCTATGGTGCCTACTATTAATTATGACTGATATGAACATTCCTGCATGGATGTGGACCATATACTAACATTCACGTACCAATTTCAACCGAGATCGGTCGGTTTGCTAACCAAAGCGGTTCCGGAGGGTCAATCTGGGGATTGGTTTAGTATGGGGGCTACTATATTTGACCGATGTGTACAATTTTTGCATGGTTGTTAGAGACAATATTACTACACCCTTATGACCACAATTTCAGCCGGTCGGCATGAAATTTGCCTTCTCTCAAAAGGCTCCGCCAAACCAAATCGGAGATCGTTTATATGGGGAACTATATTATATTTATTGACCAATGTTGGTCAACTTTCATGGTTGTTGATACATAACTACCACTTTACAATTTCAGCCGGGATCGCGATGAATTTGCCTTCTCTTTAGAGGACTCCGGCAAGCCAAATCGGGGGATCGGTTTATCATGGGGCTATTTCTATATAATTATGGATCGAGTTAGTTGACAATTTTTGGCATGGTTGTAAGAATCAAATACTTCACTATGTACCAAATTTTCAGGCGCGATCGGCATGAAATTTGTTTCTCTTTAGAGGCCTCCGCAAGCACAAATGCGGGGCATCCGTTTATATGGGGGTATAATATAATATGACCGAATGTGGACTTTTGCGATGCGTCATTTAGATGACATTATCTAACCCATGTACCAAATTTCAGCCGGATTCGCGATGAAATTGACTTCTTCTTAGAGCAATGCACCCACTCTATTTGGGGGATCCGTTTATTATGGGCCTGCTATATATAATTATGGACGATGTAAGACCAATTTTTTGCATCGCGTCATTTAGGACTCATAACTAACCACCATGTACAAATTTCAGCCGGATCGGATTCGGAAAATTTTTTCCAATTAAAATTTTTAATTGAATTTTAAAATATATATCATTACCAAATTTAAATTTTCAAAATTTTTTATATTTGAACAAAAATCAATCAAAAAATAAAATCTTCATAATTTTTTAATTGATCCATTACTTTTTAGATTGACTCATTAATTATTTAACTGATACTATCTTCTGTGATTGAAAGACATTTCATTAAAATTTATTGCGATCAATTAATTTGATTTGAATCAGAATTTATTTTTTGTCATATGAGTTCTTCTTTCTCACCCAAATCGACAATTTTTCAAAGGAAGAAAAAAAATTTTTTTTTTTAACTTCCTCATTTGGAAAGCACGATGCTTAAGCCGATCTCTTTTCCCGAAGGCCCCATGTGTCCACTAACTAAACTGTAAAAAGGTTCACAGACCAGTAAACAGCTGATAGCAAATTGCAATATTTACAAAAATAACGTTTTTTTTTAACATTTCCCCATTTTTGGATTTTTGGGCATTTTTGATTACCATTTGGGAATGCTAACTGCAATATTTCTTACAAACTAATTTTTCCCTGCAAAATGCAATACAAATCATAATGGACATTTCACCACAGTACCCCCATTTTCACGGAAGCCCGTTAGTGCTCACGTTAGCAAACGAAATTTTAGTACTATGAGATGCTCTTGTTCATCTTGTCTGAATATTTCATATGCCAGTGAAATCTTAAACTGCTAAAAAATTTTTCAGTTTAAGTTAACCGGACGAGAGATATTTCGATCTTTACTTTCATACTACTGGGATGTTAAGAACGGTACGCATACTATGAAGGCCGTTTAGTTCCCAAAGTTATAAAGATTTCAATTGCATATTTTTCATTTCCAAAAAAATATCGGAATTTTTTGAAAAAAATTGTTTCTTAGCCCCCAAAAACTTAAAATTTCGTAATTTTTATTATATTCACATCTACATAAGAAAAATTTCTAAAAGACTTCTCCACCCACGATATACTTAATAATTTTGACCTTTGCTTGCAACAATGCGCCAAACAACTTGCACTAAACATCAACATCGCGGTAAAATAATGCCCTTTCTGCAAATGTACGTTATACATGGGCAGACTTACTAAATCTCGAACTGATTTTGAACCAAATTTGACACAATAATTACTTATCAAATATACTCATTGTTGCCAAATTTTTAATGCAAATCATAGTAAAATCCTGTCTTTCTGGCGCGCATATAAGTGCATATATCGGGCGTGAGTCTATATCAATTATGGGACGCTATATCTATAATCTGAACCGCGGATTTCAATTCAGCTCTGGATGTAGCCAGAAAGTTAATTTACCATCTTGTGTAAATTTAAGTAAATCGCGAGTGAACAATTTGGTTCCGTGGTCATAATGAGTCTACACTCGGGCGTAGAGGCTTTAGTATGGGGAACTATATCGAAATCTGAAACGATCTCACCAAACGTCATACAACGTTGACAGTAACACCCATTTGGTCACATATCTAAAAGTGGTCCGAAAGCATGTTTTACTTTCGCACAAGGAGTTAGAGAAACTCGCCAAAAACTGCATGATATTAGAGAATCTTTCTTTCATACTGCCACCCATACTGATGCAGTTTTACTTCCACAGTTTTGTCTCATACTCTTCGTTTGTTACTATTAGGAACATTTTCTCTACATCCATAGTCATATTGTCCGATTTTTTTCGTTTAAAAGTCGATTTTCAAAAATATCAAAGGGTTTACAAAAAAGTGGCATCTTTGACAAAAAAGTCAATTAGTCGAAAAATCAATTTTCAATCTTTTATAGCCCTAGCCCTAGAGATGCCAGCTTATTTTTACATCATGCAAAACGGACCATATTTTTTATTAACCCAAAGCATGGAATGGTTTAAAAAATAAACATGTTTTGGCATTTCTAGTCAACAACGACAATGTAACCACGTCATTTAATGTTCAACTCAACACATTTAGTTTCATTTCGTTTACCCCATCATATTAAAGTATTTTTGCGGATTCTAAAATTGTCAATTGTCGCCTTCGCAATTGCGCGATTTTGAGTTTTTGTAATTCAACCTACTGAATGACGAGAACTACCAACAAAGACGACAACGAACTTCGCCTTTACAAAACTAAAATGACAACAAGGCAGATACATACAATACATGGACAAAGCCCATAGCAATCATGAATTGAAACCTCAATCAAAGAAACAACCAACCAGCCAATGGCCGGGCATTACGGGACTACAGCACATGTTGGTACGCGTTGCGCTTCTTAATTTATCTTTGTATTTCTCCTGATGCATCTATTTATTCCAGAAACAAGAAGGAGCTTCTATGGACATTCAACCAAAAACAAGACACTTCATATGCCTAGACTCACACAATAGAACCATTCGTATAAACTACTCAACTCAAATCCCATTTTGATTTTTTATGTGCAATATTTAGATATGGATGTATGATGCATTGTGATTGTTGTTGTTTGTTTGACAGACTCACATTTCACCAAAACGACATCTCTCTCTCTTTTTAACGAAAAAGCAAGTAGTTCGATTTTTTTGAAATGTACGGGTCACGTGTGTGGAAATCAGTACTTCAGTTTTTGTGATTAATCAGTACTTCAGTTTTTGTACCCGACTTGCTTCGGGAGGCGCAGCGAAGCGGGCCGAGTACGCTAGTTTTTTTATACTAAAATTTCACATTTTGAGGTTGTATATGGTTGCTCTCTTTTATTGAGAGTATTCATTTTGTGAGAGTTGCTTAAACTTATTCTAGCACAGTGCCAAATTCGGAAGCTGTCACACCCCCGGGTCTGCCAATTTTGCCGAATTTCATCGGTTATTTTTGACGTTTTTTTTTTCCTCAAAAATAGCAGTTTTCGATTTTTGCCTCGAAAATGACGATATTTAATTAGTTCAAAAATTTGGGAATATCGAGCGAATTCGAAATCTGAACGGATTTTGATTAAATTTTGCTTACTTTAAGAGTGTCTAATTGCCTTGTATTAAATTTGAAGACGACCGGTTAGTTAATAGGCGACCCCATTTGTTCAAATCAGGCGATACATATATATGGTGGCTTTATGTAAATTTCATCAATTGATTGACCTTTTTGAACGAATCGAATGAATCAGTTTTTGTTCTTTTGCAGCAATTAAGATGACTCAATATTCTTAGAATTTACACTAACCCCCATTTTCAGGAAGCTCCGTTAGTGCTGCGTTAGCTAACGAACTTTTAAACCGTACTATGGACATGTCTGTCACCTTGGCTATATATTCCATATGCCAGTTAGGAACTTAACTGCAAAAAATTTTTCAGTTAAAGTTAACCGGAGAAAAGATATTTCGATTTTACTTTCTGTTAACTGGGAGTTAACGTCTAACGGATATACATGAAAATGGCCGTAACTATGATAAATGTACACTAACTTCGAATTTGCACTCTCTTAGAATTAATATTCTCAATAATATTCTCAATCTACATACTCCACATTTCGTCTTTTATATTATAATGAAGACTTTAGTACCAGCTGTAACATCGAATTTGCACTCTCTAAGAATTTACACTCTCATAGAATTTATACTCTCAATAAAAGAGAGCAACTATCTACAACCTCAAAATTGTAAGTTTAGTAATAAAATAGAAGCTTGAAATTAATATTCCATAGCCCAAAAAGTACACGAACGCCATCCAGTAACTATTTGCACATATTCTAAATTTCAGCTTCTAAAACTAAAACAATAAAGCATCCAGATTTTATATCCAACCCACATGGTAGTTAGGGTATAATAACTTTTGATCTGAACAAAATGTGTCTACCAGAAATATGATTTAGTCTCCATAAAATGTACAGATCGACTTAGAATCACCTCCTGAGTCGATCTATTCGTATTCGTCCGTTCATCGGTCGGCCTGTCTATATATTGTTCGCAGGATTTCTGTAGCAATTAGTTTAATGAAACTTAGTTCAGCGTCTTTTTTTTTTTGGCACAAAGACAAACGCTATTGAATTTGGAAAAAATCGGATGAAATTTACATAAAGCCACCATATATATGTATCGCCTGATTTGACAAATGGGTGCGCCTATTAACTAACGGTCGTTCTTCAAATTTAATACAAGGCAATTAGACACTCTTAAAGTAAGCAAAATTTAATCAAAATCCGTTCAGATTTCGAATTCGCTCGATATTCCCAAATTTTTGAACTAATTAAATATCGTCATTTTCGAGGCAAAAATCGAAAACTGCTATTTTTGAGAAAAAAAAAACTCAAAATACCGATAAATCGGCAAATTGCAGCCCTGGTTGTGACATCGAATTTGCACTGTCTAAAAATTTACACTCTCACAAAATGAATACTCTCAATAAAAGAGAGCAACCATATACAACCTCAAAATGTGAAATTTTAGTATAAAAAAACTAGCGTACTCGCCGCGCTTCGCTGCTGGCCTCCGAAGCAAGTCGGGTACAAAAACTGAAGTACTGATTAATCACAAAAAACTGAAGTACTGATTTCCACACACGTGACCCGTAACATTTCAAAAAAATCGAACTACTTGCTTTTTTCGTTATATACCGAATAGGACGGTTATGCAATATAAACGGACTGGCTTAAGCAAACTCGGGTAGGCTTCCCTTTCAAACCATTTTTTTTGTTTTTAATTGTTCAGTATCAAATCGTTAACAATCTTGAAGCACGCCTCTACGATTGGCCTTCAACGTCATGGTAATTTAAGTTTCATTAACTAAAAAACGCAAAAGACCTGTGGAAAAACATAAAATTTATGTATCGAGTCCCATTTATCGACAATTACTCTAGCTTTCTATTTTCAAAAAAAATCGGACAAAAAGGAACCGCCCCTCCTTTTTCGCTCTCCCCAGACCAGAATACGTAAATTACGTACCCTATATTAATCTTCACAAGACTACCCAACATCACATTCGAAAAAATCTTGTAAAGCCTTATAAAATAATGAACATCTTGCGCCCAATTTCAAGGTAAATCGGAGAAGGTTAGTATTTTGCTCTATATTTTGTAAAGGACGTCAATTCTCGCAAATGCCAAAGAAAATCTGTAAATTTTCCTTTCAAGTTTCATAGTGTGGGGCAAAGGCAGTAGGTTCCCGTCCAAAACTGAAAAAATCAAGTACACATATTGATTCCATAACCTTCCCCTACGGCCTTTGTAATTTCCAAGTAAACTTGAGAATTCTAGTTTTTTTTCAGTTTTAGAGAGTTCGACGCTCCTCAACGTCCCATATGACGAAAAAATGATATGCGATATTGTGTAGAGGTCCGAAAAAAATTTAAGCAATAATAAACGCTTAATTTTAAACAGCAGGGCAAAGGGAGACCCCTCTTCCCTCCGAATACACAAAATTAGATATCCACTAAATAGAAATATAACCTACGCCTGACATCCTCTTGTAAATTTCAAGTAATGGAAAAGTTAATTGTTCATGGTGTGACTGAGAAGAAAGAGGTCTCCCTGTGCCCTTGTTATATTTTCCCCACGACCAAATATTAAAAAAATCATATACCTTCATATAAATTTCGATAATCTCCCCCAAGTATCTCCGTAAAATTTCAGTAAGTCGACAAAATTTAGTTTTTTCATTTGTAGCCTAAAAAATAGCGGACCAAAGGGGAGCCTAAGAGGCCCCCTTCAACCTGTACCCTTGAAGGAGTACAGCTCACATCTCAATTACCTCTGTAAGTTAAATGGACTCCTCTATATTTAATGATAAATTCAAAGGATATTTCCTCCCAGCAAAAATTATTTGTATTCAGATTGTCCTCCCGAAGGTATCATTTATTTATTAATATTATTAGGCAGAAGCGAAAACTAAACATTCAAATTTTAGAATCAGTTTTGATTTTGTTCCAATTGGCTACATTTTGGCACGAAATTATGGGTCTACAAATGGCCAATAAGCCATCAAAATGCTGCACGCCTACAAAGCCTGGCCAAAGTTTGCTAACTTTAGCCAACCGATAGCGATGTGGTGTTTAATAAAACATCAAACTTGAATACCATTGCGAAGGTGCTGAATATCTGAAGGCAATAGATCAAAATGTTTTTAAAAACTTCAAGCGCAAATAAAATAAATTGCATAGTAACTAGAGTTGGTTGGGATATAATAAACCAGCCCCTGTATAATGCAATGTCTTGAACGTGTGTTGAGGATAGGTGTTATGTTACTTGATTAGTTCACACCACCGCGCTTGTCACTCAAAGGGAAAATCAATTCTCCCGTACGGCCGGCACTTCGAATTAGACACTCTTCTTCAATTAACACTCTCAGTGAAGATCCTCAAGCATTGGCCTTTTAAGAGAAAGAGAAAAAAAAATCAATGGTTAGATTACGTAAAAACAGAAAATTATCATTTGAATATTGAGGTATGTTCATATAAACTAAAATTCAAACAAAACAGTCAATTTTTTATAAATCGCCATAATTTTTAGAAATAAATTATTTGAATTACACTACAGTGATGAACAAATAGTACATTTTAATTGTGATTTTATATTAACGCAAATCCTCAAAAATCGGAAAGCAAATGTATTGGTTTATAAATGTTACGAATTAACAAAAATTGGTGTATATATTAAAAGCGATCTAGTATAATTGTATTGATTTGGTTATTTAAAAGATTCAATTATATATCGTCAGGTGACTGTTTTGGCCATGTCACAAAATCAACAATATAGAACTTGGCAAAAAAATGGCTTTGTGCAATTTTTATTTTTTAAGATGGTCATTCGATTGTATACTAATGATCCTGCCCTACAATATGCATTACTACACGCAAGAAAAAACGTTTGTGAAAAACGTGTACCTGAAAACGTTTTTTCTTTGTTAGAGTTTGTTGAAAAGTTAAACTTTACACCAAAAAAATTCGTTTGTTACATAAATTTATTTTTCAATAAAAAAAGTTATTTTGAAACACAACACAGCCATTATCGTTAATCAAACCGGTTTTTTTGAACTTTAGGTCTTTAATAAGACACAATTTAACAGTAAATTTGAATAATACTACAATGTAATGTTGACATTTTCGGAAACTTCACGCCGAACATATCGAAATATATGTAAAACAAAAAAAACTTATGGTCGAAAAGCAGGATCAGGAACCACGACCCTTTGGCATGCAAAGTCGACGTAAGCAACCACTGCGCCACGTGCCAAACTAAATGTTTGGTTCTTTAAATAAACTTTGTTATGTCGTTGCGTGGGCCGCGCAAGCTAATGCTATAAATAAATATAACTTATATGGGAATATTTTTATCTAATTGATGAACCGTAATAAGCAGGTAGCATAGCTCAGTGGTTAGTGTGTTAGCTAACAAAAGTGCAATGGTCGCGCGTCGATTCTCCGTCCAGGCGAAAGGTAAAAAATTTTAAAAAATTTATAAAATCGTATAATTTCTTCTACATTGTTGGTATTACAGGAAAAGGTGTTAAGAACTAAAAAGAAAGATGTGAGGGAAAATACAATTAGCAAGAAAACAATGTTTTTTTTTTGAGTTTGTCCATATGAAATTCTTTTTACATCCTGGAAAAGAATAAACGTTTATCAACAAAAAGTATAATACTTTTTCTTCCAAATACAACTTTCTTAAACAGGCGAAAAGCCAAATGAGAAACGAACTTTGTTTTGTCTAAAATTTAATTTGGGAGGAAAAGAATTATTTTTTTGCGTGTAGAATTTTGACAAAAGGTAATATTTACTGTCAAAGACGTAAATATTACTACGAAATTTGTATACACAGCAACAATATGGGCCTTTCAATTGATAAATTCGATTTGAGTTATTTGCATTGAATTGCATAGTAATTTAATTTAAATTTCGTAAAATTTTATTAATTTAATTTTAAAAATTTTTTTTAAAATTAAAATTTTTAAAATTAAAATTTAAAAATTAAAAAAAAAGTGATTTTATTTTGAATATTAAAAATTTTATATAATTTATAAAATAATTTTAAATTTCTATAGAATTTAATTTTTTTATTGATTTTTTTTTTTTAAAATTTTAAAACCAACTGGTTTTAAGGTGAGCTAAGCGCAAGTTTACAAATTGGCATATTACATTACAGTGTTTTTAATAACAGATTTATGCCATGAGAGAAGTTTGCAGCGTCACTGTGTATCTACAATTTAACTGCACATAGTCTAAGTCGAGCCTGAAATATGCGAGCTGCCACTATAGCCTAACCTAAACTTATGGCCAAAAAAAAATTACCCAATATTTTTTTTTTAATTTCAAATATATGTATAATATCAATTTTTTATCATAATACTATTTAGTGACATTTATTTGTTAATATTTTGGCATTTTCAAACCTTTTTTAAGTACCACTTATTGATCATTAAAAAAAATCTAAGGAAATATATTTTATCAACAAACTAGTTATAGTATAGAAATAAGTTTTAAAGTTTTCAATAGAAATATCCCATAAAGAGTGTAAGTGTGAATTTGAAAAAAAATGTTTAAAAAATTGTAAATTCATTTTTTTTAACAATATTTAATTTGAAATTTATTATTCGGTACCATTTTGCAATGTAAT